>NW_004624731.1:2062481-2083584 GCF_000247695.1 Heterocephalus glaber
TCAGGGTCAAAATGGCAGGATCAGAGTTTCCAGCTTCCTCTTCACTGGTCTGTACAATGGCAGCAGTTCTCCACTGGGATCCTTGCAGTAACGTAGCATAGGGTCCAAATTTTGCCATCCAAGGGCTTTCTCATGTTATAGGACTAACTAGCACTCATATCCTGTGGACTGCGTAAAACCTTAATCTTGGTCTTAAATATCTTTCTTGAGCTCTATATCCATTATGCCCACTTCATTTATTTAAACTCAATTATATATTTTTATGAGTGTGGGGTGGGGGTAGAAAAAATTATTTAAACAGTATGAGCAAGTTTATCATCCAGGCCCATCATTAATGAGTTTGACCCTAAATGAGATAAAACGCAGTGAATCTACAGTACCCTATTTGACTCCAGTTGACCTATGGCTCAAACAGTATTAACATCGCATTGCCCTAAACCTCATGTGTTTGAAGACATACACTGCCCCTACCATGGCCCTTAAATACAATCCAACTACCTTGTTTGGGGTTGAGTGGAGAATCACTAATTCCAGCACTGGAAGAAAAGCTGGCTGAGCTGTGTGCTGAGTTTCCTCTCAATTATTCCTTCTTAATTAATTAATTAATTAATTAATTTTTGGTACTGGAGCTCGAACTTGCGACCTTGCGCTTGCAAGGCAGGCGCCAGAACTACTGAGCTAAATCCCCGGCTCCTAATGTATTTTGAAGAGAAGTTTTGATGGTGTTTTTTTCTTTTGTGTTATTTTTTTTGGCATCAAATGCATATAAACTATAATTTTCCTGTATGCGGGTGCTTCCTGTTCTCTCCACTTAAAAATCTCCCAAGCAGCCTTGACTCTGTTTTAAGCTGAATTTCTTCCCCCAAAGCTTTCTCCTTTCCTAGCACTCTCTATCTCAGTGAGTTGCACCACTGTTGGTCCTGCTGACCAAGGCAGGAGCCTTGGTAAGGCGCTTTTCTCAAATCTCTCCCTTGTTCTTATGTAGCTCAGAACTCCATTCCATTAGGTCACCCTCTGTGATTTTCTTTGTTCCCGCAGTTTTCAAGCTCATTTCCTGGATTCTAGCCTCTTGTGTCTCAAACCCTGTCAATTCTTATCAGGTAGAGGAATTTTAAAAAACTGGTAGTGCTGTTCCCTGTAATAATAACAACAATGAAAACCCAATCCTCTGGCGATTTCCCATTGATCTTTACAGAGATTAAAGGCCTGCTCATACACATAGGGGCCATTCCATTCCATGAAATTTCCATTCTCGGTAAATAGAGCTGGTTGCTGAGCTGGGTATGGTGATACACACCTGTAATCCCAGCACTCAGGAAACTGAGGCAGAAGGATCATCATCATTTTGAGGCCAGTCTGGGCTACATAATGAGTTCAAGAACAGCCTAAATTACATAGTGAGACCCTGTCTCAAAAACAAACAAACAAACAAACAAACAAACCAAAAAACAGCAACAACAAATAACTGCTTGCTGGGCACTTTGTTCTTTCTTACCTGTGGGTCCCTGAGTATACTGCTGCCATTAGGAAAACATCCTAATGTACTGTTTTCTTTTTTGTTTTGCTTTTGCTTCTGTTTTCCAAATCTGATGTGCCCTTCAGGTCTCAGGGCACCTGATTCCCCAAAACTGACTACACACCTATTTTATGCACAGATACAATATTGGCCCACTCTTCTGTAATTTGCTATGCCTGTCTCCTCTGCTACACCAGAACAGTATAACTCCAGAACTAGGAAGACAGGGAATGTGGTCTTTTCACCATCAGTGCCTAAAACCATGCCTAGACCATGCAAGAAACCAGTGGTGTGTTGGGTTCATCACTAATCCCCTGGAATGATGTGACAGCCAGTCCATTTAGTAAATAAGAAAAGGAAGAGGAGGTAGGTGTGGTGGTGCATGACTGTAATCCCAGCACTCTCGAGGCAGAGGCAGGAGAATTGCCATGAGTTTGAGGCCAGCCTGGGCTACATAGTGAGTTCAAAAAAAACAAGAAAAAGAAGAGGATGGCTGCCATAGGGAATAAGGACATTCAGCCTGAATACTACTGGTTTTTCTCAGGGGGTTCTCTATACCTGGAGAAATAGAGAAAGTCCCAACAGAGGCTATTGTCCTATGACAGAGGGACTCTCTTATTTCTGCTTTCCTGCAGCCTTACTTTGTGAGGGTCTGGGTTCCAGAAGTAAGAGAGCTGGTATAGGATTATAGGTATTAGCATCAACGTTCATATCTTTGTTTATGGCTCTTTTGTTTTCATTCTAGCACATTTCAAGAACTTTATAAACCAATGTGAAGAAAGACACATGCATGTATAGTTTTGCTTTTGTAACCCATGGCTATGCCCACCTATACATTCCCCTCCTGTTTGCACCATGCTGGCCACCTGTCTGCCTTGGCAGGCCCACTATTCAGCCTTACTGCCTTGCTCTATGCTTGGCTCTCAGTCTTACAGACTCAGCTTCTGCTCACTTGTTTCTGAATTCAGCTTCCTAACTATCCCTAGGTCCTCTGGGAATGACATCTTCTTTGGTCTTGTCTGTGTCCAGAGTTTCTGCTGTGCCCACAGCGGTGGTCACTTCTGATCCACACCATGGCCAGTCAACACCAAAGCCCTCTAACCTCAGCTTCAACCCTTGTAGATTCCCACGACACCATCTGTTGAGAGTGACATCGAGGGAGAGGTGCATCATTTTACCTCCTCAGAGCAGTCTGAGGACCTGTGGCTTGTCTCTGTCTCAAGGCTGAAGATGGATGACAGGTGCTACCCAGTGATCTTCCCAGATGAGCGAAATTTCCGTCCCTTCACTTCCGACTCCCTGGCTGCAATAGAGAAGCGGATTGCTATCCAAAAAGAGAAAAAGAAGTCCAAAGACAAGACAGCATCTGAACCCCTGCCTCGACCTCAGCTTGACCTAAAGGCCTCTAGGAAGTTGCCCAAGCTCTATGGCAACATTCCACATGAGCTGGTAGCAAAGCCCCTGGAAGACTTGGACCCATTCTACAGAAATCATAAGGTGATTTTGTGGGGATGTGGGGTTGCATCCAGTTATACATCTTACAGGTTCTCCAAACACTGACCTTTGGGTTTATAGAGGGCAGGCTGTGCCTCTCCTTTGGTATTACCCAATGTTATTGTCTTTGTAGTCCTAAGAACCCCTTTCAGTCCCCATTTTCTCTCTCTGATGCATGTATTGAGGGAGAAGAGAAGGACAAAGGGCAGCAAAAAGGTTAAAAAGAATAGAGAGAGCTGGGTGTGGTGACGCACCTCTGTAATCCCAGGATTCAGGAGGCTGAGGCAGGAAGATTGCCATGAATTCAAGATCACCCTGGGCTACAAAGTGAGACTCTATCGCAAAAAGAGAACCATCCCCCACAAAGAAGAATAGAGAAAAGTCAAAGTGGTAATCAGAAAAGGGGGCTGCTTTGGCAGTCAGAGAAGTGAGGTGTAGGTAATTTCAAGTGACTGGCTTTATGACTGGCTAAACCATTACAGATCTTCACTTTGTTAATCTGTAAAATGGGAATGATGTCTGATTTTTCTACCTCACCACATAGACATGCAATGGAAATCTTCATAAGTCGTCATTCTGGGATGAACATCATTGTCCAGGAATGCCCATATCAGCAATAAAATTTTACCTCAAAAAACTTTGCACAGTAGGCATTCTAGGCCATTAGATGAGATTAATGAAAGTTAAACCAACATTTGATGTATAATAGGAGTTTAAGAAATGAAATCTAAGAAAATGTTAACCAATGAGCACATGCAGATTACATGTAAATCGCACTTAAAAATATGCAAACTCTGCTGCTTTATCTATCTAAATACAACTCTTGTAGGAAATTCTAGTAAAAGTTCCTTAAAGGGCTCTAGAATGAAAAAAATATGTGTTCTGGGCTCCTCTGCTGGCTCCTGGACAGCTTGGGACTGTGAGACCAGTTTTCTTTCCTCGTTTAAAAAGGGTCTGCAAACCTTATTACCGCTTCACTGTGTGATCCAGCTAGGATGGAAAGCTTACCTCGTCAGACTGAGGTGGGAGGGAAGGGGCTAGGAGCTTGTAGGAGACCCAAAAAGTATGAGATGCTGAGAGGATCTTATACTGGCATCCATGAAAAACTTAACTCCTCAGAGAAAGGGTGCCTGATTTGTATATCCTTGAAACTGGACATAGTGGGGACTGAGTGTAGAGAGGAAGGAATAAGCAAGGGGAAGAGAGACAAGGGAGAAAAAGTATTTTAGTATTTCTTCTTTCCCTTATGTCCCAGAACTCCAGGGGCTTCTTGTTGGCACAGTTGTTGGCATTGAGTTGACTGGGAGCAGCTTCTTTGTACCTTGGTGCTGGATAGGGGACCCATGGTACAGGTAGTGCCTGGCATGCTTCAGACAGTCTTGGAAGGACACTGTTCCAACCTGGGTGGCTGTTGTATGACATCTACTTAGTGTGGGTCTTCCCTTTTAATCAGAAGACATAATACTTGTTTTAAGCTCTGCATACTCATGATCTTCTATGGCTGGCACCCTCAACAGCTGTGTAATCATCATTGGCACTGCACCTTACAGATGAGGAAAACGCAGCCTACACAGAGAAGTGCTTACACCACATCAGTGTGTGGTGAGGCTAGGGCTCAAGCTCAAGAGCTCTTTCTGCAGTCCTAGGCCAGATTTTCCCTTTAGAAGCATCCATTTTGAAGAGCTACAAAGGAAAGTGTGAAGAAGGGTCAACGAACAGGCAGGAGAAGCTGGTACTTGTCATTCTAATCATGAAAGCCCTAGCAAGTATAAATGCATCATTAGTTAAAATATTTGAAGCAGTTAGAAGTTATATCAATAAAACATCAAAATCAATAGGTACAGAAACACAGCTATGTCATTTTACATATTTTCTAGGGTGACCAACCTCAAAGAGAGAGAGTCCCCTAAGCAGGTCTAGGGATCTTGGAACTATGATATTAAAATAACCCTGTGAGCCATTTAATTTTCCTATGGAGGCCCAGGAAAATAATCCTATCTGCACTTTGCCCTGTAGCCAGATGCTCTCAGACCAGTGTATTCCAATAACTCACTAAAGGAAGGTTATGGTCGACAGTGGCTGCAGTTCTGGTACCTGAGTCAAGACAGCACTTGCTCAGATGCTTTTGGACAGGTTGTCAATTTCTGTTCTTCCTCTTTGACAACATGCTGAGATACATGCTCAAGTATGATTTTGTGAATCTGAAAGGAGCAAAGAGATGGAAAACAGGGATGACCTTCATCCTATGAAGGCTTTTGTAACTGACAGCCTTGGGAATGGATAAGAGGACAGTCAGATTACAGCTAAACGGAAAAAAAGGAAGTCTGGGGGCTGATATTAGAGGCCATGAGTGATAGGTTACTGTCCAGGAGTTGCTTCATTCTCAGAGCTCTGGAACACATTCTGGGCAGAAATGAGCACAGGCTTGGTATTTTTCAATGGAGTCCAACTGGGAGCTTTGAGTAGGACAATGCACGATTTGGCAGCTCTGTCCTGTATTTGGCATCCCTGGACCTACCAACCAGAGACCAATAGAGCACTCAGGTGTTGTGGCAGACAGTCAAAAACACCCACACATTTCCAAATGCTTTCTGTAAGGGCAGCACTCACCTCTTCCACTAGTTAAACACTGTAAAAGCAGATTTGTTCTTATTTGTATGGGGGATGGGCAGGATGGGAGACCAAGTCAGAGAACCTTGGTGATTTTTTTTTCTGGAAGATCTTAAAGGTTAGCATATATACTGGTTACATTATGTAGAACTACTGAGGGCTGCAGCGTAACTATATGGGTCCTCCAAGTCCCTTCATATCTTAAGATCATTAATAATAGTAATTTAAAATAATCTACTAATGTGAATACCCAAAGCCCAATTTCCATCTCTTTAAATTCTCTTCCAGTCCTCACAAATACATAGCCTGAAATTGAATATTAAGAGCTTTGTTTGTCCCAGTTATTACTCCATACCCTACTTTCTGTATTTTCAGGGCCCAAGTTCTCCACCTCTGGTTCCTCCATAGTATCCCAGAAGACGAATAGCTCACATTCCACACTTATCTTTAACACAGGTGATGGTGGTGGTGGTGGTGGTGGTGGGATCCACTGGGCTCCAGAGTCATAGGGTAGCTGCTCAGAAAGTACCTTAGGCTTCAGAATGACGATTCTGTAACCAGAAGCTGCAGTTCTCATTATAAGCCAAGCCAGGATGGAACTTGTGCTTCTCTAAATGAACTCATGATAAATATTATTTTGTCATTGCACTTAATTCCTGTTGTGTTTGGTTTTCTGCAGACATTTATGGTGTTGAACAAGAAGAGAACAATCTACCGCTTCAGTGCCAAGCGTGCCTTGTTCGTTTTTGGACCTTTCAATCCCATCAGAAGTTTAGCCATTAAAATCTTGGTCCATTCATATCCTTTTAGTCCAGATCATGTGAAAAGTGCAAACCCAGGGGTTCACATGTTTACCGAATGGGATAAAATTCTCATTCTTTCAACAAATACTGGCTGAGTGCTGCTGCTGCGTGGCAGACACTGTGCTGAGTGCTGGGTGCGAAGGTAATGTGGCCCCTGTGCTAGGGTCCTCAGCTTCAGAAGATGATATAGAGGTGGGCAGTTTTCATAGTATGGAGGTGGCAGCAGGAGGCCCTGTTTGCTTTGGAGACATCAATGTGGCTGACTTCTTGGAGGAAGGAATCTAAGTGGATACCTAAACAAGGGCTGGAAACTGGAAACCTGTGCATCATTTGAGTAGATAAATGCATTGTGTTGGACCCATGTGTTTAAAACACTTTGGAAACATTTTCTAACATGAATGGTTCAAGTTTCTAGCTTCTCTTGAAAATTGAACTTCTGCCAAGCCTAGGCCTGTATTCTTACTTGGCAAAGAATCAGTGTCGTACAGAATCACTACCTCTTTTGGAGAGGGCATGCAAGCTCTATTTTGTAACATATGTACCTCTCTTCTTTTTCCTTTTCACAAATGTATGTGACTTTCCAAGTCAGATCTGTATGACTTAGAGTTTGCAGACTCACTTTTAAAGGATAAAGACAGGAATTACTGAACATTTATAATGTGTGAAGGGTGTTGCAGGAAACACTAGGTCATTCTAGATGGGAGGAGGTAAAAAAGACATAGATTGGTAGACCTAATAAAATATTGAGAGAATGGTAATGAATAACTAGCTAGATTGGGTTCCCTAGAAATAGGGCTGGAGGAGGGGACTCTTATTTAAGTGACTTACTAGAGGAATGCTCTCTGGAGGACAAAGGGAAGCTAAACGAGGCTGAGATCTTAGCAAAGTCTACCTAAGCATGACCTATGAGGAGCTCTGGAACTTGGATGAACCAGAGTTGTCCAACTTTGAAGCAAAGGGTCAGATTTTTGTCATCTGTGTCAGCCAGCTATGTGGAAAGGGATGTATAGCTCTCCAGGTGAGGAGGTTGCCATTCAGCTAGAAGCCTTTCTCCAGAGGAAGGGACAGGCATGAGTTGTCCTCAGTCAACTCTCTCAGTCAGAGAATAGATGCACCTCTGGAAAAGACAGCGTGGAGGCCCCACAACAGTAACAGCCTGTACGACACTAGTCAATGTCATGTGCTGTCCTGCAGAGTGTCTACCTTAATTTAATGTTTTGGTCACATTGTTCAGCATGTTCATCATCTGCACCGTTGTGGTCAACTGTTTGTTCATGGCTATGGCTGGTGTTAAGGAGAGCAACAAGCCAAGAACTGACATTGCTGAGTGAGTATTTTCCCTTCATTCACCTTCTTGAGATTTTAAATAAATATGTCTGAAAGAATAAGAATTATGGCTACATTTGAGAAGAGAAGGATGGACGGAGAGGGGGAGAGAGAAGAGGAAAGGAAGAGGAAGGGAGAGAAAGGGAGAGAGAAATAATCTATTTCTCAACAAAAATGCTGGCAGAGTTAATTTTATTTTTGCACATACTTTTCCTAAAAAATTTTTATTTTGAATATACATATATAATGTCAGAAAAAGCAGTATCTTTGGGGTCCTTTAATCACATAACCATACTATAATTTTATGTTATTTATTTATTTATTTATTTATTTTTATTTTTTGGTACTGGGGATTGAACTCAGGATCTTGTGCTTGCAAGGCAGGTGGTGGCACCACTGAGCTAAATCCCCAGCCATGTTATTTATTTTTATCAGTACATGCCTGTGATACATAATGAATACATTCATTGTGAGAAATTGTTACATGCAATATCATATCTTAATCCTTTTTACTTCCCTTGTCTCTCTCTCCCCTCCCTCCATCTCTAGATCGTCTTCCCATTTGCAAAAGATCTATTTCCTTATTTCCTCTTATCTATCTTTTATTTTGCTCTTTAAATTCTACTTTGGGTTTCTCATATAAGATAAACCATGCAATATTTAAACTTCTGTGTCTGACTTATTTCACTAAGAATTACGGTCTCAAGGTACATTCAATTTCCTACAGGTGACTCAGATTTATCCTTTATACAATTCATTGCATATATATATATATATAATATTTTCATTACCTATTCACCCCTTGATGCATATATGGGCCACCTCTAAGATTTTGTTGTTATGAGTTATGCTGCTATAAATATGAGTGTGCATGTGTCACTGGAATAGGATGTCTTTAACTCTTTTGGGAAGATACTTAGAAGGGGTATAGCTGGGTTGAATGGAATTTCTAATTTTAGGCTTTTGAGGAATCTCCATATTGATTTTTATAGTGGTTGTACTTGTTTACATTCTTACCAGTGATGTTAGAAGGATTCCTTTTTCCCCATGGCCTTGCCGGCATTTGTAATTGTTTGGTTTCTTGGTGATAGCTATTCTTTATGGAGTAAGATGGAATATCAGTGTTGTTTTAATTTGCATTTGTCTAACGGCCAGAGTTACTGAATATTTTTTCATGTATTTATTTGTCATTTGTATTTCTTTTCCTGAGAAGTGGTCTATTTATTTCAATTGTTCATTTTTTAATTGGGCCATTTATTTTGGGGGGGGCTAATTTTTTTGAGTCCTTTTATGTATTCTAGATATTGGTCCTTTGTCTAAGGAGTAGCTGGCAAAATTTTTCCCATTCTGTAGGTTGTCTCTTCACTCTGCTGGTTGTTTCTTTTGTCTTTCAGAAGCTTTAAAATTTGATATAATCCTATTTGTTGATTTTTGATGTTGTTTCTTGTGCAGTTGGGGTTCTGTTCAGAAAGTCCATGCCTATGTGTATGTCTTTACCTATTTTATCTTCCAGCAGATTATTTCTGCCTTAATATCTAAGTCTTTGATCCATTTTGATTTTATTTCAGTGGATGCTGAAAGACTTGTGCATAGAATCAGTCTTTTACATATGGATAACCAGTTTTCCCAACACCATTTGTTGAAGAGGCCATCCTTCTCCAGTATGTTTTTGGACCCTTTGTCAAAGATCAAATGTCTGAATGTGCCTGAAGTTGTTTCTGTATCCTCTATTCTGTTCTGTTCATCCACATGTCTGTTTTTGTGCCAATACTATGGTGATTTCTTTTTTATTATTGTAGCTCCAGAGTTCTGTAGTTTTCATTATAGAGGTATTTCACTTCCTTGGTTAGGTTAATTCCTAAGTATTTAATTTTTTATGCTATTGTGAATGATATTGTTTTCCTAATTTCTTTCTCAGTGTGTTCATTATTGGTGTACAGACATGCTATTGATTTTTGTGTATTGATTTTCTATCCTGCTACAGTGCTGAATTTGGTTATTAATTCTAGAAATCTTTTGGTGGAATATTTTGGTCTTCAATATGAAGGATCATGCTGTCTGCAAATAGTGAAACTTCGATCTCTTCATTTCCTGTACATATCATTTTTATTTCTCTCTCTTGCCTGATTGCTATGGCTAATGGTTTTGAGTATTATATTGAAAAAGAAGCTGGGCCGGGGATTTAGCTCAATGGTTCTGCTGCCTGCTTCACAAGGTCCCAAGTTCAATCCCTGGTACAAAAAAAAAAAATAGCAATAGTGGACATCCTTTTCTTTTTTCCTGAGTTTGAAAGGAAAGCTTCTAGCTTCTCCCCATTTAATATGGCCACATTGTTTTGTCATAAATGTCTTTTATAAAATTCTATCCTTATGTTGGATTTCTGGGATTTTTGACTATGATATGTTGTGGGGAAATCCTTTTCTGATCCTGCCTATTTGGAGTTCTTTATGATTTGCTTACATGTATGTTGAATTCTTTCCCCATTTAGAAAAAAATGTAAAACATAAATTCCACAGAGAATAATTCAGTATTGTATAAAAATGTTAATGATATCTCATTGTAAAATGATGTATTCAAATTTAAAATTCCCATGGAAAGTCAGATATTATGACATAAACTTTGGCTGCAATTTTTAAAGTACAGCATCTTTAAAAAAAATTATGGGGGGCAGGGGATTTGGCTCAGTGGTTCCGGCACCTGCCTTGCAAGGTCTCCAGTTCGAACCCCGGTATCAAAAAAAAAAAATTATAGCATGCCAGAGATGATCAGGTTGCCTCCACTGCATTCAGTAGCACCCTGCAGCTGGAGCGCAAGGTGCCTGCTGCACACTAGATGCCTGTAACACACACCTTCACCCCTCTCATTGGCCATCTTGTCTCCCAGCCCCCTCACTCTTAGGCTCTGAGGTCCTACTTCACTGACACTTTCCCTTCACACTCCTCTCCTTCCTGTAGAGGCCTACACTTTTGAAATTCCCCTCAAAAAATTCTATCTCCCCTCGACTTCCCAACTCCTCCTTGGAGTCCACTCAAAGGAGTCCAAGTCCCCTTGCATCCCTGCTACTTTCAGACTCTGTCTGCCTATCACCTGGCTCCATCCCTGCCATCACCATCCCCTCCCTCACAGATCATCAGTCCTGAGAGGATCTGGGCATGAGCAATGTTGGGGAGAGAGAAAGTGAACTGGTCTCTGGTACACACTTGTGAGTTCGAGTGACCAACCACTGCCAGCTGGCACCAAGAATGAGGAAGAGTTGCCTAACACAGAAGCAGCTGGATCCAATCCTATTAAAGTTAGTAGTTTGAAGAGGTAGATAAATATCAAGTTACACTAAGGCAAAATCACAGCACTGGGAAGCAGACAATAACTAAATAGATCTCCAAGGCAGGTTGGTGTGGCAGTCAGGAATCGCAGAGGAAAAACAGTTCGTGGTGGGTGGAAGGTAGCAAAACAAGCAAGGGACATCCACAGCTCTTTCTTTCTCTTATATCTTATCCAGGCTACTTTGGGTGGGTAGCACTCACATCCTTAATCCTAGTGCCCTTTATCCTAGCATTGCACCATGAATCAATTCCAGCATCACACACTCTAGATCCACACCACATATGACCACATGAGGTTTTGGGGGGGATATCTAAACACAAGCTGTAACAAATGGCTAAAGCTTTGAGCATCTTTTTATATACTTATTGGTCATTAGTACTTTTTTTTTTGAAAAGTGTCTGTTCAATTCATTTGCCCACTTATTTATTGGGGTACTTGATGTTTCAGTGTTATTTACTTTGAGTTTTTAAAAAAATATATAGATATGAATTCTCTGAAAGAGTAGCGGGCAAAGATTTTCTCCCCTTCTGTAGGCTCTCTTTGTTCTTAATGTTGCCTTTGCTGTGCAGGACTTCTTAGTTTGATGTAATCTCATTTTATCCATTATTGCTGTTATTTCCTGAGCTATTCAATAAGTCATTGTCTGTGCCTACTTCTTGAAGTTTTTCCCTTATATTTTCTTCTATTACTTTCAAAATTTCAGGTCTTATACCTAGGTCTTTGACCAATTTTTATACAGAGTGAAAGATGGGGATCTAATTTCAATCTTCTATATAGGGATATCCAGTTTTACCAGGGCCATTTTTTTAAATTCTCATTTTATTTTATTATTTTTTAAATTTATATATTAATTGGTACATTTTAGGTATACAATACTTTTACATTTATCATTGGGTGTTTGTACCTGAACGTGATGTATCTTAGTTCTTATTTTTTCCCCCATTACCTATGCGTCCTTCACCCCTGCCACCCTTCCCTATTTACATAGACTTTGTTTCCATTTCTTTTTCTTTCTCATAATTTTTCCTTTTCCTTTTTTAAAGAGGCTGTCTTTTATACAATGTATATTTTTGGCTCCTTCATCAAGATGTAGATGGCAGTAGTTATGTGGGTGTGAGTCCTCTATTCTATCCATTGATCTATAAGATGTGATTGAAAAATAAGACGAATATTTAAATTTTAAAAATTTTATTACAGTAAAAGACACATTGCAATTAATCACCCTCAAAATACTCCTCCTCACTTTGAACACACTTATTACTTAATTCTTGCCACTTTCTGAAGCAGTTCTAGAAGTTGTGTTTCATAAGTGTCTTTAGTTACGCTGTTTTAGTTGCCTTGGTATCTTGAATCAATTCAAAGCCATTACCTTTCATGGTCATTTTGACTTTGAAGGAAATGTAAAGTTGTATGGTTCAATATACAATGAATAAGGTGAATGAGGACACATTGAAATGTTTTTACAAGTCTACCCTTCCATTGGATGGTACACAGCAGCAGCATTCACCACATATTTTATCATACCTCATGAGGACATGAAAGAGGGCTTCCAGAAGTGCTTCAGAAAGTAGCAAGAACATTAGGATGTGTGTTTGAAGTGAGGGCAAGTATTTTGAGCAGGATTAAGATCAATATGCCTTTTACTGTAATAAATTTTGAAAATGTATCCATTCACTACATATTTTGATCACATCTTGCATGTGTGCTCGTACAGTGGGGTTTTTTTTGTTACTATGACTTTGTAGTCTAACTTGAAATAGGGTATTATGAGGACTCTAGGTTTGTTCTTTATGCTTAGGATTACTTTGGCTATTTTGGGTCTTTCGTGTTTCCATATGAATTTTAGGAGTTTTTTTAGTTCTCTGAAGAATATCATTGGAATTTTGATGGAGATTGCATAAAATATGTAGATGGCTTTTGGTAATTTGGTCATTTTAATAATATTAATTCTGTCTATCCATTAATATGGAAGGTCTTTTCATCTTCCAGTGTCTTCTTCAATTTATTTTTTCAGTATTCTGTAATTTTCATTGTGGAGGCCTTTTCTCTCTTTGGTTAGTTTGATTCCTAGGTCTTTTATTTTTTGAAGGTATTATAAATGGAATTGTTTTCATAGTTTGTTCTCAGCTATTTATTATTGGTTTTTAAATATTGATCATGTATCTTTCTACTTTGCTGAATTTGTTTATAAGCTTTAAAATTCTTTTCGTGGAATCTCTAGGGTCTTTGAAGTATAGAATAATATCTGAAAACAAGCATATTGTGACATATCCCTTTCCTATTTGTATCCCTTTTATTTTTTCTCTTGCTTAAGTGCTCGTGCTAAAATTTCAAGCACAATATAAATAGGAGTGATGAGACTGGGTATCTTTGTCTTGTTCCTAATCTTAGAAAAATGTTTTCAGTTTTCCCCCAGTCAGAATGATTTCAGCTTTAAGTTTGTTGTATACACTATTATATTGAAGTAAGATTCTTCTGTATCTACCTTCTCAGTCTCAGGGCTTTTATTGAAATGGGATATTGTCAAAGATTTTCTTTACATCTGTTGAGGTAATCATGTGATTTTTATCCTTGATTCTATTTAAGTGATGTTTTTACATTTATTGATTTGTATATGTTGAACCATCCTTGAAGTCCTGCAATGGAAAAAACTTGATTATGGTTTAATGTGTTTTTCAATTTAGTTTGCAAGTATGTTATTAAGGATTTTTACATCTATGTTCATCAAGGATATTAGTTTATAGTTTTCTTTTGTTTTTATTTGGTTTTGGTATCAGGGTGATTGATATTGGCATTACAAAATGAGTTTGACGGTGTTCCTTCCCTTTCTTTTTTCTTTTTTGGTACTGGGGATCAAACTCAGGACCTTGTGCTTGCGAGCCCCGTGCAGTGCCACTGAGCTAAATCACCGGCTTTGCCTTCCCTTTCATTTCATGCTGTAGTTAGAATAGCATGGTATTAGTTTTCTTTAAAAGTGGTAAAACTCAGCAGTGAACCTGTTTGGTCCTGAGCTTTTCTTTATTCGGAGACTTTTCATTCCTGCTTCAATCTCATTGCTTGCTACTGATTGGTTTAGGGTTTTTATAGCCTCTTGGTTCCATTTTGTTCGGTCATAATATGTATAGAAAATTAGTTGTTTCTTCTAGATGCTCCAATTTATTCTAATATTTGCTTTCAAAATAGTCCTGGGTTTCAGTGTTATCTGTTATAATATTCCCCTTTTTTATCTTTAATTACATTGATTTGGATTTTCTTTTTGTTATCTTAGCTAAAGATTTATCAGTCTTATCTTTTCAAAGAAGTAGGTTTTGTTTCATTGATCCTTCATGTTATTCCTTTAGTATCTATTTTATTAATTTCAGCTTTGATTTTGTTATTTGTTTACTTCTATGGAGCTTGGCTCTGATTTGTTCTTATTTTGCTAAGACCTTGAGATGCATCATTAGGTTATTTGTTTGAGGTCAGTCTGATTTTTTGATGTAGACACTCATAAACTTCCCTGAAGAACTGCACTTGCTATATTCTAGAGATTCTGGTGTGTTGTTTCCTTTTCATTTGATTCTAGGAATTCTAAAATCCTCCCCCTAATTTTTTAAATGACCACTGATAGTTCAGAAGTGAATTGTTCAACCTCCATGTGTTTATATAGTTTCTGTAGTTTGATGTGCTGAAATCTAATTTCATTTCATTGTTATCTGATAAAATAAAAAATATTATTTCAATTTTTGTATTTGTTAAGAGTTTCTTTATTCACTTAAAATATGGTATATTTTGCAGAAAGTTCTATGAGTTACAGAAAAGAATGTGTATTTGCAGTTGTTGTATGGAATGTTCTGCAAATATCTGTTAAGTCTATTTGATCTATGGTATCATTTAACTTGAGGTTTTTGTATTGAATTTTTTTCTGGATAACATGTCTATTGGCAAGAGTGGAGTACCGAAGTAACCCACTTTTTTATTCACTGTAAGTACTTTAAAATATTTTTTTAGCACCTGTTTGCAATACATAATTACTACATTTGTCATGCGAGAGTTTGAATATGTACACACCACATCTTAATTCTTTTTTATCTCTTTCCCCTCCCATCTCTCTCTGCCCCCTCCAATTCTTGTTCCCCTTCACATTGGTTAAAGTTCTGCTTCCATTTTTTGTTCAATTCTCTTTTTCACCTCTTTTCTTCTCTCTCTCTCTCTTTCTCTCCCCATTTGAAAATACCTCCTTTCTTCTTATTATCTATTTTTTATTTTGCTCTTTATTTATATTTTGGGTTTGTCATATAAGAGAAACCATACAATATTTAAACTTGTGTGTCTGATTGATCTCATTTAACATTATGATCTTGAGGTGCATCCATTTACCTACAAATGCCTCAAGTTTTTTTTTTATGGTACAGTAGTACACAATTGTGTATAAATATCAAGCTTTCTTTATCCAATTATGTGTTGATAGGCAGACAGAATCTTTCCAAGACTTAGCTAATATAAATTGTGCTGCTATAAACATGAGTATTCATGTATCACTGTAATGTGATGACTTTAACTCTTTTAAGAAGATTTCCAGAAGGGGACTAGATAGGTCAAATGGAATGCTTCAAGAGTTTTACCTATTTTATCTTCCAGCAGCTTAAGGGTTTCTATGTTAACATTTAGATCTTTGAACCATTTTGATTTTAGTTTCATACATGATGAGAGATATGGGTGTAGATTCCATCTTATGCATATGGAGCACCAGTTTCCTCAGCACCATTTTTTAAAGAGCCTACTTTTCCTTAGTGTATGTTTTTTGGCCCCTTTGTTAAAGAACAGATTATTGTATGTTTCTGAGCTTGTTTCTGCATCCTCCACTCTGTTCCACTAATCCACTTGTCTGTTTTTGTGCCAGTACCATGCTGTTTTTAACACTGTAACTTTGTACTGTAACTTGAAATCTATTACTGAGGATTGCTTTTGGTCTTCTAGGTCTCTTCTGGTTCCATATAAACTTCAGGAGCATTTTCTCTAATTCTGCGAAGAATGTTGTTGGTATTTTGATTGAGATTGCATTAAATTTCTGCATCAGTTTTGGAAGTATGACCATTGCCAATATTGGTTCTGCCTACCCACGGACGGAGGATATCTTTTCATTTTCTGATTTTCTCTTTAACCTTCTTTTTCAGTGTACTGCAGTTTTCATTGTAGAGCTCTTTTACTTCCTAAGTATTTAATTTTTTTTGATGCTATTGTGAATGGAATTCTTTTCCTAGCTTCTTTCAGTGAGTTCATTATTAATGTGTAGAAGCACTATGAATTTTTTGTGTTGATTTTGTACCTTGCCACACTGCTGAATTTGTTTATTAATTCTTGGATTTTTTAGTGGAAATTTTTGTGTCTTGTAAATAGAAAATTATGTCATTTGCAAATAATGATACTTTGACTTCTTCATTTCCTATACGTATCCCTTCTTAGTTTTTTCTTGTTGCTGGAACAAAATACTCAACACCCAAACTTAAAGGAAAAAAGGTTTATTTTAGCTTATAGTTTGAAGAGGTTTAGTCCACATTTAGTTGGCTCCAAGGCAGGACAGTATGGCAGAGGGGCATGGCAGGTGAGAAACAAACCATGACAGAGCAGGCAGGAGATAGCAATCAGAAAAAGCAGCAAAGCAGCAAAGCAGCAAGCCTGCCTTTCCCCTTTTTCCCATCCAGGCCACAAGCCTTTGGGTGGTGCCATCCACACCCAGGGTAGGGGTTCACTCTTCAGTAAATCTATTCAACCATATTCAAAACTATGTTAGTTTCAATCAGTGAACTAATTTAGTATCTTACCCCTTTAATCCCAGTATCACACTGATCCAGCCAGCTGTGAAAAGCCCCATTTATGAGCACATGAGTCTTTGTGGGGAGGCATCTAAGACAAACTACAACATATCCTTTTTGTTTCTATCTCTTTCTTGATTTCTCTGGCTAACGTGTTGAGGGCTGTGTTGAATGGAAGTGGTGATAGTGGACATCCTTGTCTTGTTCCTGATTTTAGAGGGCAAGCTTTCAACTTCTTCCCATTTAACATGATTTTGGCCGTTGGTTTGTCATGAATACCTTTTATCAGATTGAGATAAAGTTCTTCTATACCTATTGTTTTTAGGGTTTTTATCATGCATGGATGTTGGATTGTGTCAAATACCTTTTCTACATTGATTGAGATGATCATGTGATTTTTGTTCTCACTTCTGTTTATGCAATAGATTACATTTTCTGATTTGCCTGTGTTGAACCATCCTTGCATCCCTGAGATAAAGCCCACTTGGACATGATTTATGATCTTTTTGATGATTTATTGCATCCTGGTTGCCAGTATCTTGATGGTTTTTCATCTATGTTCATTAGAGGATTGCCCGGTTTTCTTTTCTCTTTGGATCCTGTGTGGCTTTGTAATGAGAGTAATGCTAGCTTTCAGGAATAACTTTGGGAATATTCTCTTCCTTTTAATTTCATTTAAGAATTTGTAGAGAATTGGTGTTAGATCTTCCCTGAAGTTTTTGCAGAATTCACTAGTCCATTAGGTTCTGGGCTTTTCTTAGTTGATAGATTTTAAAATTCAATTTCCTTGCCTGTTTTTGGATTAGTCAGGATTTTTAATTCTTCTTTGTTCAGTTTCAGTAATTCATATGCAACTAGGAAACTCACCATTTCGTCTGAGTTTTCCAATTTATTGGTGTACAGTTTTGTGAAGTAGTTGCTAATAATCTGGATTTTGGTAGTGCCCATTGTAATTTTACTTTTTCATTTCTAATTGCATTGATTTGTTTCTTTTTCCTTTTTTGGTAAGATTGGCTAAGGGTTTGTCTATTTTGTTTATTTTTTTGAAAAATTGGTTCTTCAATTCATTGACTGTATTTTTTTGTCTCAATTTCATTGATTTCTACTTTGATCTTTATAATTTCTGTCCTTGTACTAGCTTTGGGTTGATTCTTCCTCTTTTTGTTGGACCTTGAGGTGCATCATTAGGTTAATTATTTGGACTCTGTTTTTGTAATGTGGACATTCATAGCTATAAACTTCCCTTTTGGGATTGTTTTTTTTGTCCCATAAATTCTGGTATGTTGTACTGGCATTATCATTTAATTCTAGGAACTGTCATATTTCTTCCTTAATTTCTTTTGTGACCTATTGATTATTCAAGAGTGTGTTGTTTAATTTCCATGTGTTCGTGCAATTTCTGTGGTTCCTTTTGTCATTGACTTCTAGTTTCATCACACTATTATCTGATAATATATATGGGATAATTCTGATTCTTTTGCATTTACTTGAGCATGCTTTATGGGCTAGCATGTGGCCTATTTTGGAGAAATTTCCTATGCAGCCAAAATGATTCTGTATTTTGTTTTTGTTGGGTGTAACATTCTGTATGTATCTATTAAGTCCAATTGTTCAAAATGAATTTGGTTCTTTTCCTGTTGACCGTTTCCCTTAATCAGTAATATTTAGTCACTTTCTTTGCCTCTTCTTATCAGTTTTGGCTTAAAGTTCACTTTGTCTGAAAGTAGCATAGCTACTCCTGCTTATTTACAAGTTCCTGTTGCATGGAATAATGTGTTCTATTCTTTTTTAGTCTATGAATTTCTGTTCAGGTTCAGTGTGTTTCTTGTATGCAGCATAACATTAGATCTTGTTTCTTGACCCATTCTGCTAATCTGTGTCTTTTATTGGTAAACTGAGACCATTCACATTGATGATTATAACTGACAGGTATTAAATTGTTCTTGTCATTGTCTTATTTTTCTGCTGCCAATTATTTCTCTTTCACTTGTACTTAACTGCTCACCCTGCCTAGTGTATATTCATTCTACTGACTCTTGTTAACTTCATTATCTTTTTATAGGATATCCTTGAGAATATTTTGGAGTGCTGGTTTGGTGGTCATGAACTTATTTAGGTGCTCTTTATCATGGAAATAATTTTTTTCTCCATCAGTTTTGAAAGATAATTTTTCAGGACATATCAATTTGTGTTGGATGTTGTTTCCTTTGAGGGCTTGAAACACCTCCCTCCAAGGTCTCCTTGTCTTTATGGTTTATGTTGAGAAGTCTGCTGTAATTCTGATTGGTTTTCCTTTGTAAGTGATCTATTGCTTTTTCTCTAACAGATTTAAAGATTCTGATCTCATCTTGGATTTCTGGTATTTTGATTATGAGGTGTCTTGGGTGGTTCTTTTCTGATCATTGCTATTTGGGTTTCTATATACCTCACTTATCTGTATATTAAATTGTTTTTCCATTTTTGGAAAGTTTTCTGCTATATTTCTGTAAACAGGTTATTTCTTCCTTTGTGCCATCTTCTGATTTTTTCACTAATTCCAATTAATCTTAGATTAGTCTTTTTTGCATCACCTAGCAACTGTTGGATATATTTTTCACTTTCTCTTTTTGTTTTAAAGTATGTTTCATTAACTGATCAACAACTACAGTCCTGTCTTCTAGATCTAACAGTCTGTATTCACATTGGTCACTTCTACTTCTCATACTTTTATTAGAATTTTTAATCTCCTGGATTTCTGTTTGGAATTCTTTGGACTCCAATTATTTTCTATGTTGGGCATTTATGGTTTGCATCTTTCTCTAGTTTTTTATTAGTGTCTTCCCTAGACTCACTGATCATTTGCTTGATTAAGATCATTATCGCTTTAGTTATGTTTTTGTTTGTTTATTTGTGGGGTTTTTTTGTACCAGGGATCAAACTCAGGACCTTGCGTTTGCAAGGCAGGCACGGAGCCACTGAGCTAAATCCCAAGCCCTCTCTCCTTGTTTTCTTTGAGTTCTCTAAGCACCTTGTTGATCTGTTTTGTTACCTCCATTGTTATCCTTTCAGATTTGGCTATATTACTTTTGGTCCCCCTATCCTTCCTAAATCAGCTTTGAGGGAGTTAGGAGCTTCTGGAGCATTTTGTTGGCTTGTTTTCTCATTTCTCTATTTTTTTTGTCTGTTTGTTTCCTGTGCTGAGCCTTGATTATAGTGAGTAGCTTTGTTGCTAGTATGGACACTTCTTTAGTTAATGCCTACTTTTAAGAAAAGTTCTATGGGCATAGCTATCTATTGGCCTTTGCCTCTTTTCCAGAATCTAACCACCTCCATTTTGGGGTGAGGGGGAGTTGCAGCTTATTTTGCCCAGTACCCAGTTCTTTGGGAATAGACCATAGTATTGTTTTTGACCTCCATGCAATCCAGACACTGGCATACAGAGAAAATCAATGGACGACAACTACAGTACTTGGTCTATAGTAGTAAAATCAGCAACAGCAATAGCATAAAATACAAACTGGATGTTTACAAACCCTAAGAAATAATAATATACTTCCTTTAACATAGAAAAGAGCTCTATAGTCATACTATAGAGAACTTTGTTAACACTAAGACAAACCAGATACTGAATTACAGTAAATATCTAATGAATAGAGCTTTGCCTCCTATAACAATAGAATAGTGTTTAACTGTGGTGAAATATAGTTAACTATCTAGAGATTCATAAAGCTTAATGGTTATACTACTAAGGTAAGAGTTTTCAGAGAATGGGAGCATGCAAAAAGTAGAATTTGAAAAATTAAGCATGGGAAATGATAAAAGTGAAATAAAAGAGTAACAGGTAAACGAGTAAAAATTTGAAAAGGGAAAAAATAAAAGAGAAAAAAAGAGGACCCGATCAAACAAGTAATCAAAGATAATAATTTTTTTTCCATTAAGTTTATTGGTACATTTTCGGTATACAATACAGTTACATTCATCATTGGGATCTTGTACCTTTACATGAGGATCTTGGTTCTTATATTTTTCCCCTTCCCTTGCCCACCCTTCACCCCCTCCATCCTTCCCTATTTGCAAAGACTTTGTTTCCAATTTTTTTTCCTCTTTTCATATTTTTTCCTTTCCCTTTTTTCCCTTCCCCTACCCCTCCCAATTCCCCTCCTCTTTTAGACCTTTTCTTCCTGTTACACAATATCAGTTATACATTTTTTAAATTACAATATTAAGATCTAGGAGACATTACCACAGATTTTACA
>NW_004624731.1:2094759-2131851 GCF_000247695.1 Heterocephalus glaber
CCCTTTTAATTAATTAATTAATTAATTAATTTATCACAGTACTGGGGGTTGAACCCAGGGCCTTTGCACTGAGCTACATTTTCAGCTGTTAAAAAATTAAAAAAAAATTTTTTTGAGATAGGGTCTCACTAAGTTGCTTGTGAACTTGTAATCTTCCTGTCTTCTTGTTTTAATTTTACTGAGACAGGATTTCACTAAGTTGTACAGTCTGGCCTTGAACTTGCAATCCTCCTATCTCAGCATCCCCACTACCTGTGATTACTGGCATGTGCCAATTGACCAGGTATCTCTAGCTTCTTGAAGTAGAACCTTAAGTAGTTGGTTTTAAGTCATTCTTCTTTTCCTATACAATTTTATAAAGTCATAAATTTCTATCCAAGCACTATTTTAGTGGCATCCTGCAGATTTCAGTACATTGTGTTTTTATTACTTTTCGGTTCAAAATACTCTCAGCTTTTCCTTGTGATTTCTTTTTTGTCTCCTATGGTATTCAGAAGTGTGGGGGGTTTTTTGTTTATTGTTTTTTTTTTTTTTATTGGGGATCCAACTCGGGTCCTTGCGCTTGCGCAGCAGGCGGCGAAACCACTAATCTAAACCAACCCCCGGCCCAGAAGTGTGTTTTTTAAATTTCCAAAGATTTCATGCTTGTTTTTTTGAGACATAATATTTGTACCTCATTGTGGAGTAATTGTGATAATTCAATACATATATACTATAGTAATAAAATCAAATCGTGGCAGGAAGGATTTCCATCTCTTTAAATGTTAGCTATTTTTATGTGTTGTGAATTTTGTACTCTTCTACTCATTTTCAAATATATCATAGATCATTTTAACCAATAGTTGCCTTATTGTGCTATAGAAAACCAGAACTAAATCTCCCTCTCTGATTGCATTTTGGTGTCCCTTATTTAACTTCTTTCTTTCCTCCTTCCCGTCTGCCGTTTTCAGTCTCCAGTGACCACTATTCCATTCCATTATATGAGATCAATTATTTGGTTAGCACAAGTAAGAACATGCGCTATTTGTATTACCACACCTGTCTTATTCTACTTAACACGACTTCCAGTTCTATACACATTGCTGAAAAATTACAGGATTTCATTCTTTTCATGGCTGAATAATATTCCATTTTGTATTAAACCATATTTTCTATATCCATTCATCTATCAGTGAACATCTAGGTTGACTTATATTTTAACTATTGTGAATATTGCTTCAGTAAATATGGGAGCACGAGTAGATTTTTGATATAGTGATTTTACTGTCTTTGAATATACACCCAATAGTAGAATTGCTGAGTCATATGGTAGTTCTATTTTTATGAGGAACCTCCATACTGTTTTCCATAATGGTTGCACTAATTCAATTTTCCATCAGTAATGTATGAGTCCCTCTTTCTCCACACCTCCATTAGCATTTATTATATTTTTCAACCTGTTTTTGCCGGGAGGTACTGGGTATTGAACTCAGGGCCTTCACACGTAGCTACACTTTTAGTCCTTTTTAATTTTTTTATTGTGAAACAGGGTGTGGCTAAATTGCTCAGGCTGGGCTGAACTTGCAGTCCTCCTGGCTCTGCCTTCCAGAATGTTGGGATTACAGTATTTTTTTTACTTTTTCAATGGTAGCCATTCCAACCTGGGTGAGGTGTTTTGTATTTCCCTGATGATTACAATTTATACACTTGTTGCTCATTTGCATGTCTTCTTCTGAGAAATGTCTATACAGATCATTAGCCAATTTTAAAATCAGATTTTTTTCCTGTTATTTTTCAGTTCCTTATATATTCTGGATATTAATTCCCTGTTAAATGAGTAGTTTGCTGGTATTTTCTCCTGTTTTGCAGGTTGTCTCTGAAGTGTCATTTTCTTTATCTCATTTTTATTAATTTCCAATTTAATTCATTTATAGTTAGAGAATATACTGGTCAAGATTTCAATCTTTTGAAGTCAGGAGAACTTATTTTATAGTCTACCAAGGAAAATGCTTCATGTGCACTTGAAAAGAATGCTGCAGTTGTTTGGTATGATATTCCGTACATGGTCAGTTAGGTTACAGTATTCAATAGTTGTCATTTAGATCTTTTATACCTTTACTGATTTTTGTACCTAGTGCTTTTGTGAATTACTGAAAGAGAAGCTTGAGATATCCGTTTATAATTGTGAATTGTCTATTTTCTCTCTTTTTTTGTCAAATTTTGTTTTTTGTGTTTGGAAGCACTGTTTTAGGCTCACATACATTTGTGATAATTATATCTTTCTGATATATCCATTTTTATCATTATAAAATGTCATCTTTGTTCCTAGTACTACTCATTTTAATAGTTGTTTTATCTGTTATTATTACAGCTATCTCACCTTTCTTATGTTCTTCATTTACCTGGTATATCTTTTTTTCCATCCTTTTACTTTGAGCCTGTTTGTGTCTTTGTATTTACAGCATATCTCTTGTTAAGAGCAGGTAGCTGGATTTTGCTTTTTGTGCAGTCTATCAATTTAGTTTTTATTTTTTTATGGGATATTTAGTCCATTTACATCTAATAAAGTTATGATTGTACTTGGGTTTATGTCTATTTTTATTGATTTTTTAATTTATCTCACCTGTGTTTCTGCTATTTTGTTACTCTATTTTTCCCATATTCCTGCCTCATCTTGTGTTAATCAGATATGTTTTAATATTTCACTTTCATCTTCTTTTGGATATTTAGCTTTTGTTCTTTGTATTATTTTTTAGTGGTTGCTCCAGGGATCAAGTTATGCATTTTTAATGTATCACAATGTACTTATAATTAATATTGAATTGCTTCAAGTAAAACACAGAAAACTTGTCACAGTATAATTCCCCAGCTCTTTGATATTTTGTCATGTGTTCATATTAATATACATAATAAGCCAACAATACAGTTTATAATTTTTGCTTTAAGTGGGTAAGTGTCTTTTAAAGACTTACCTTCCTGTAGATCTAGCTTATCATTTTCTTTCAGCTTGAACAACTTCCTCTAATATTTCTTTTGGTTCAATTCTATATGAAAATGCCTTTATTTTGTATTCTTTTTTGAGGGGTAGTTTCATTAACTATAGAATTCTTGCTTGATAATTTTTTCTTTCATCACTTTACATATGTTATATCATTATTTTGGGGCCCTTTTGTTTAGCTCTGTCTTAGTTGCTTCCAGGATTTTCTTCCTAAATTTCCAGCTTTTCTGGCAACCCTAAAATTTATCCTCTGCAACCTTACATCTTCAAGGCTGCAGCCACTCATCAATGTTGGGGTGGGAATAGGGAGTTAGAAAGCATTTTGACTCAAAAAGTTAAATATTTTCAGAATTCTTCTGAATCACAGTTAACTTCCTAGTAGCTGGATTGTGACAGGTCAATTTTTAACCTTTAAAGGAATCTCCATACTGTTTTCCATGGGGGTTGTACCATTTCACAATCCCATCAACAGTACACAAGGGGTCTAATTTCCCCACATCCTTACCAGCACTTGTTATTTTCTGTTGCTGTTTTATTTTTAAGCTAGGAGTCATCCTAGTGGGTGTGAGTCAATATCTCACTGTGGTTTTAAATTTGCATTTCTGTGATGATTAATGGTGTTAAGCATCTTTTTGTATGCCTATTGAATATTCGCATATCACCTTTGGAGAAATGTCTATTAAAGTCTTTTGGGCATTTTTTATTTTTATTTATTTATTTATTTATTTATGATATCAGGGATCGAACTCAGGACCTTGCACCTGCGAGGCAGGCACAGCACCATGAAGCTAAATCCCAGGTCCAGCCATTTTTTAATATCCTTTTATTGGTACATTTTAGGTGTACAATATAATGCGATTCATCATTGGAGATATGCACCTTTACATACTCTCTTTGTTCTTATTTTTTCCCCCTTCCCCAGCCATTTTTTAAATTTGGCTATTTGATTTGTTTGTGTTTGCAAATATTTTCTTCTATGAGTTTTATTTTTTCACATCTTACATTTAGGTCTTTAATGTATATTGAGTTAATTTTTGTATATGGTATAACACAAGGGTCTAAGTTTATTCTTTTTCATGTTGATATTTGGATTTCCCAACACTGTTTATTGTTCATTGACTTTCCTTTTTCCATTGAGTAGTTTTGACACATTTATTGAAAATCATTTGGCCATATATGTTAAAGTTTATTTCTTGGTTATCTATTCTATTCTATTGGCCTATATGTCTGGATTTGTGTTAGTATCACACTGTTTTGATTACTGTAGCTTTGTTATACAGTCATACCTCAGTTCACAAACTTAATTCTTTCCACAATTCTGGTAACAAACTGAATCATTATGTTCAATGGTGACCTTATGGGGAAATTTGTTCTGCTTTTTCAGGATTACTTTGGCCATTCAAG
This sequence comes from Heterocephalus glaber, assembly GCF_000247695.1. Next base: position 2,099,141 of record NW_004624731.1, read on the forward strand.
GTTCTTTGAAATTCTATATGAATTGTAAATTAGATTTTTGTATTTCTGCAAAAACTGTCATTGGAGTTTTGATAAAGATTGCACTGAATCTGTGGATCACTTTGGGTAGTATGTCAATTTAATGATATTGAATCTTCCAGTCCATGAATATAGAATGTGGAAAGACCCAGTTTTTTTCTTGGTCATTTGGTCTCTTCATTGTTCCTTCACTATTATCTCCCTCTGTACAATCGGAGTGACAGCTCGAGAATGGTGATGACAAGCTACCGCTTTCAGTCCATTGGCCCTGTGTTGGCAGAAACCATTCTCAAGAATATGGCCAGAAAGCTAGACATTGAAAAGCTTTATTTGCAAATATTTTCTTTACAACTTTATCCATGGGCCTGTTTCTTGGAGATTCAAAGTACTAGAATTTGCACAAGGAGTTTGCCTTTCTGAACTCTGATTATTGAAGACCAGAATGTTAAACGTAACATTGAAATATAATAAAATATCAAGGCCAGATGAGACAAGTGGGACCTTTGCTTTTCTCACCACTTATCATGTTTCTTCTTGTTCTGAATTATTTATTTCATAGATGTATCTTCACTGCAATTTATATTTTGGAAGCTCTGATAAAAATACTTGCAAGAGGTTTTATCCTGGATGAATTTTCTTTCCTTCGAGATCCATGGAACTGGCTTGATTCCATTGTCATTGGAACAGCGTAAGAATGTAAAAGATTTTTATTGGAGAGACCTGGGGTGGGAAAGAAGTCCCTCTGCTTCCATCAGTCCCTTTGGGTCTCCATGAGTGGCTGAGGTGACCTAATAATGCCTAATAATGACTTAAGTAACTTGCTAATTGGCCCTGAACGGGCAGTGTGTGGCTGTTGGCCAGAGGCCTCCGGGCACAAATCCATTTCTAGGATTGTCTCATTTTTTCATTAATTCACTCATCAACACTGGTGCCTATGGGACAGGCTCTGTACAAGATACAGGGGCTGAAACAAAAGAAGAAAAGAAACAAGTGCTCTCAACCTCATGAAGCTCACAGTGCAGAGAGAAAGAATGACAATGACCATTAAAATATGGTATAGGGAGTACTGGTATAGAGGCTGTGCATGTATGAGGCTGTCAGAACTTGTGGGTGGAAACAAGGACTTAAAAAAAAAATCTTCAACTACTTTGAGTTCACAAAGAATTTCTCCTATGTTTTATAGTTTTGGCTTTTGTGTTTGCATTCAGTGTCTTTTTTGAGTTAATTGTGTATAGTATGAAGTGAAGGTTGATGTTCTTCTTGAAGGATAGGACACTGATTTGACATCTAAATGATAAAATGGAATAAAAACCAAACAAAGTAATGGCCAATTGCCAGCACAACAATAATAAACTTATAAGGTATGTGTACCAGGAAGTGTATGCAGTACTTTGTATATACGGTATCTCCTGTTTAATATTCACAAAAGTCCTTACATATAGGTGCTACTAAGTTCAGCATTTTTGGGGGGTGGGTACAGGAGATCAAACTCAGGACCTTGCACTTGTGAGGCAGGTGGAGGCACCACTGAACTAAATCCCCAGCCTAAGTTCAGCATTTTATGTTTGAAGTTCAACATTTACATGCTTTTGGTCATTGAAAGATGGTGTAAGAATGTAGGTTCTAGAGCCAGATCTCCTAGATTCATGTTGATCGTAGATGGGAGACCTCAGCAAGTGTACTGGGGCATGGGATTTGGCAATCAGTGAATAAGTGTTTGTGTGGGTTTTCATTATTCATGGATGGAGCCGCAACTATGTGGACAATTTTAAGGAATTCTACTTGTGTCCATGTATAAAGATAAGCTGTGTAGTTCATGGGCCATAGTAATGAATGTGATGTTGCCAGGTTCTGAGATGAAGATGAAGCTGCACATTTCCCCTTGGTAGGCAAAGCCCCAGGCTTACTCTGCTTTTGTGGAAATGTGCAATGTAGCTGCAGAATTGAGTAAGTCAAGCCTTTCTCTGTTTTTTGTCTTGTAGAATTGCAGATTTAGATCCTAATTCCCAAATCAAACTGTTGTCTCTACGTACCTTCCGAGTGATCAGAGCGCTGAAAGCAATTTCAGTAGTTTCTGGTAAGCCAATCTAACTTTTCTTTTTTAAGCCAATCTGACTTTTAACACTGGCTGTCAGTTGGAAAGAATGTTCTTTTATGCTTACAGTTTTTCAAAATGTCATTATGTAAACCAAAAGCCAAACAGCCCCTGCTTTACAGATTTATTTGATTGTTCAACCAATAATTATTGAGCACCTAATATGTCCAGGCACTGTGCTAACTGCTAAGGATCTAAAAGTGGGGGGCAAAGACACCTGCCCTCTTGGAGTATTTGCTATAAGGTCAGGGTGTGGGGAGAGAGACATGAGTAAGGGAGTAAATTTACAGGAGCAAATTGTGTAGCATATTAGAACCTGCGATGTGCCATGGAAAATACAAAGAAAACATAGACAATATGAAGACTATGAGAATTTACAATGGATAGGGGAAGCAGGTTGCAATTTTAGTGTGGTCAGGATACGGTGTCATTGAGAAGGTGAGAAGTATGCAAAGACTTGAAGGTGATGACACACGAGCAGATATTTGGAAAAGAGTGTACTAATGATAGAACCAGAGCAAAGATGGAGAGACGGTAAAGTTGTGGATGGGGCTGGGGGAGCGGGGAGGCCAGTGTAGGGGGGATCACAGAAGTAAGGGAGTCTATGAGCATGGGGAGCAAAGCTTCCCTCTGAAGAAATGGGAGGATAGAATGTGAGGAAGCCGCAGAAGCAGAATGACCAGGAGAGAGGCATGATGGTTTCTGAGGAAGCACACTTCTGATCTCCTGCCTCATGGAGCACAGGCAATGGATGGTTCCTGCTTTACCCTCCGAAGTTACCTCTGCATTCATGCTCATCCCCAAATCCTGCTGGCTCTACATGGCCTGGGTGCTAGTGCTGTTCCTAGGTCTGTTCCTGGAGGACCTGATACTCCTCTAGTGGGGAACTGTGGCTCAGGGCTCCCTGGTAACCTGGCTGAGGCTCTCACAGCTGCACTGCAGTCTGAGGTTCTTCCTGTCCAGCCCTGCTTGCTTTCCTCTCCCTTTTATTAGGTGTCAGAGCTACACAGAAGTCTGAAGTTCCTTCCTGCCAACTCCTGCTCCCCCTCACTTGTCAGAGGCATTTCCCCCAACAAATCCCTTGTACATTTGATCCCAGAACTTCTTCTCAGAACCCAAAGAGGCATAAGAGGCCACAATTCAAGCAAGGGATGGTGCTGCTCTAGGTCAGGTGATGGTCCTAGAGTTGGCAGACAGTGGTCAGGGTCTCTAAATTTGGATGCAGAAAGAATGATTGACTGATTATATTTGTGATGTGGGTAAAAGAGAAAAATAAAGGATGATACCAAAATTTTTGGCCTGAGTGCCTGGACAGATGGCAGTTTTCACTGACTGAGACAGGAAAGGCTATGAGAGGAGCAGTTCTGGCAGTCAGGTTAGGAGCTGACTTTGAACATGCACTTCAGATGACTGAGACATCCAGGTGGAAGCATGAAATAGGCAATTAGATGCATGAGTTGAGAATTTCCAGGGCAGTCTGAGCTGGAGATAAGTATCTTGGGCCTATACATGATGTGTGAAGCCATGAAATCTGATGAGATCACCAAGAGAATGTCTACAGATAGAGAGAAGGACTGAACCCCAAGGCAGGGCAGCACTAAAGGGGAGTGAAGCAGAGGAGGAACCAGCAAAGGAGATGAGTAGGGGCCACCAGTGAAGTGGGTAGGAAACCACAGATGTCCCCTGGAAGCCAGATGAGGAAGGCACTTTAGCCCTGGGAATCAGGATGAAGCCAGGGGTGGGTTGTGAATGTGAATCCCAGTTTATTAAAACCTGAGGTTACTTTGGCATAACCTCCTCTCTTTTATTTGGAAAAATCCCACTTTATTTAAAAATCTCCTGTCTGGAGTCCTTTCCCCTTTCCATCTTCCCTCTCCTGTTCTATTCTGTCCATAGCTTTGGCTAACTATGAATGCCATGGGACTACTTGGCTCTGATGATTATATAGACTTGGACTATGCCATACATCCCCAGCACCTGAGCTCTAAGCAGTTTGGAATCTCTAAAAACAGAGGGAGTGGGTTATTATTATTATTATTTTTTTGAGACTCCAGGAAGGCACTTGCCTAGTGATAAAGAAACTGGCAGCCAGAAGACCTTATGTGGGATTTGTCCCTTCTCCTAGGCAGATGAACATAGTTTCCATTTTGGCCCATGAACACATTGAGATCCTTGCTTTTTGGAAGTAAAGGTAGAGGTAGGTATAGCCTTCTGTGAGACTTTGTGAAAATTACTCAGAAATCACAACTGTCTTTTGTCTAAATTTGCTTTGGCAAATACTCAAACCTCTTGTTATAGATTAAAACCTGGCTTGGCTGAGGCCGGCTGCACCTAGAGTTGAAGTGAGGCTCCAGTGTGACTTCAGTCCCCTCTCCCCACTTGGGATCACTCTGCAAGAACTTTGCCCACTGTGGTCTTGGCCTCTACTGGATACTGCCTTGTACTCTCACCTCCCCTGTCTTCAAGACTCCTGTATGATCTATACTGATCAATTGAAATTGTGTCACTTAGAATCATTCTGATTCTGGATGGTGGCACCTTTTGACACAAAGATGGTAGAAATGTTGCAGGGACACACAGTCCTGCACAAGTGAAGCTTTATTGGGGGAATGTTTGTGGTACCTCATGTACCTTGATAGTAGATAGGGACCCTGAAATATTAACTAGAGGTCTATGTCAATCTCTGACACTTCTGTGTCCCCTAACTATGGGGAACCTTCATAACTGTCATCCAGTCATGCCCGTGTCCACTTCTGTGCAGTCTCCTCACTTGCTCCTCAGAGTGCCCTTGAGCAGCACAGGCATGGGTGAAGGCATAGGCAGAGAGTTTGACTGCTGTGATGACACGCAGCTCTCAAAGTATGGAACCCTGGGCCAAGCTGGTTCCCAGTTCCAGCCTGAATTTGGCAATCTCTATGAGCTCCCTCCCTGCGCATGTCTGGGTTGGGCCAGGTGGGGCTGCTTATCCCACACCTGTCCTCCTCCTCAGGTCTGAAGGTCATTGTGGGGGCCTTACTGCGCTCAGTGAAGAAGCTTGTTGATGTGATGGTCCTCACCCTCTTTTGCCTCTGCATCTTCGCCCTCGTGGGTCAGCAGCTTTTCCAGGAAATTCTGAGCCAGAAATGTGTCAAGATAGGCTGTAACAGTACCCGTGAAACCAATGGTAAATATTCCACTTCTTGGTTTGTGCATGGTAACTTTTATTTATCTCCACACATACTACCTGCATACCTGGCTCTGAGAGCATGGGAGGGCTTTATCCATCCAGAGGTCTGTGCAAGCAGGTGTATTTCTTGGAGAATTGCTCCCATCTTTGGGTTTCTCTGGAGAAGAAAAAGCCTGAAGCCACAGCCACATGACCAGTGTCTGCTCCCATCCTCTGCCATCAGATCTTTGCTCACTACATCATGTTTTGCAGAGGTGCTCAAAATGCTCAATTTGACCAAAACACGAGCAACTTCCATGGCCTCCTCCTCAAGCATTTTCTCCAGTAAGCACATGCCTTTTTGTCCCCACCTCCACACAGTGGTCAAGCCCACACCCTTTCGTGTGTCCTGAATCTCATGTGGCTATCCTCTCTGTGGAGGCCGAGTCTGTGTCCAACTCCCCCAGGGGTGGTCTCTGATTATGTACGTTATGCCCCAAGAGGTGAAATGGTGATGGCGATGTCATTACTTCCTCCTCTCATTTTTCCTTCCTTCTTCCTTTTCCTCCTTTTCTCTTCCTGAGGGTTTAGGAATCAGTCTCTGCAGACACCAACTTTGATCAGTTTACAGGCATGTCCAATCTATGGGCTATTTTTGCCCTTATTTTTTTGAATGAAGAACAGTTGTCTTAGGCTGCATATGAAATACATTATATAGTAGTTAATATATGTAAGTGACAAAACTTATTTTAAAAATATTTTTATTATAACATTAAGAGAAACAAAGGCCAATAAGGCAGGCCACAGGTTGGTCATTTCTGGCAGAGGATCCAGAACCATATATTTTCAAGCATCATCCAGAATATTTGCTACTCTTTTCCTTTAAGTTTTTTAAAATCTGAATTTATGACTCTTTCTTCTCTCAGAATCTTGCTTTGTAATGAAAAATAATTCCACAGAACCCATAATGTGTGGCAGCTGGAATGCCAGCAGGTAAGAGGCTTATACTCTCCATTTTCCTCCCAGCCAAACACTTCCATTCAGCCCTCTTGCCGTGATGTGGGAAATGGTGTTCATGTAATGCCTGGTGGAGGCAGAGATGAGGATTCTCAAGCAACGCTGATGGTCGCTGTGTCTCTGCAGTTTGTTTATTTGTTTAGACAGGGTCTTGCTAAATTGCCAAGGCTAGCTTTGAACTCACGATCCTTCTGCTTCAGCCTCCTGAATAGCTGGGATTATAGGCACAGGCTACCGCACCTGGCTTAAGCAATTTTAGATTTGCGTTATTCAATAAAAATTATTTTCAAGTGTTTAGAGCAGCTTTCCCTCCTACTCATGTTGAATTGGTAGCTGAGAAGAGGTCTAGTGAAAACTTACTGATAGTTCAACTTTATGGAATGGACATTTAAGTCTTTCAAAGTTGATAAATGATGTCATTACTAAGAGCCCCACAAGTCCCTGCTTTCCTGTTAGGTGACATTACCTGATGAAATTCTCTGAGCATGCCTCTTATCTTTGTTTATCCATTAACCACCATGGCCTCTAATTGCAAACAGAGCAGTATGTAGATTTATATGCACTCATGTCCAACAGCTGGTAGCCCTCTGGACCTATGCAGTTACCCTTCCTTCTTCAAAGATACCAGTGCTCCCTATGGTGAGAAATTCAATTCAATGAAGGTTCATTGAACATATTTCCACTTAACATAATATGCAAGGCAATCTAATGAGACAGATTACACTCACTCCCCTGTATCAAATAGGTGTCTATTTGATATCAAGGGCCTGCAGTGTGCCAGGCTCTTGAGTTAGGTCCAAGGAAAGCAGTTATGAAAAAGACAGCTCCACTCTCTTGAAATTGATGTCTTCTGGAGAAAATACACCAGAGTACATTTTACAAGGTGTTGGGCATGTTGTCTGGGAGATGCACAGATGCTGAGAGTTGTGACAGGGGACGTGACCCATCTGGAGAACTGAGGAAGGATTCTCTCCCATTACCGTACTTACAAGATGCAATGGGCTTTGATACAATCCAAGGCTTGTTGAGCTCTCTAGAACAATCCTTGAGAGGACTCACTACACCCACGGTGTGTTCACCTTCATGAGGGCCCGCAGCTGCCACATACACTGCTTTGACTTCTCACTGTGATGGTACTACATGCACAATCCAAGTTGGGGTGTTTTTTTCTCCTGAACCCAAAGAAGCCTTGTTTTCCAGCTGGAATGTGTAGTATTCTTGTCTGTCTAAGTTCATGTGTCAAACACAGCTCTCACAGTCTAGGTACAGTGTGAAAGCTCAGGAGTGTATTGTGTATAAAGGTGTGTGTGTGTTGCTGTGTTCATAGAAAACTAGAAAGTTACAGAAGTAGCTGTTAATTGTTGTCTCTAAGAAGTGAGGGACAGGGGTGAGATGGAGACTGAATATTCATTTTGTGTGTTTATTGTTTTTTACTCTGTTACACTTAATTTTTTAGTGAAACACTTGTTTATATGAATTTATTAATCATTCCATTGGCAAAAGGAGTCAACAAGTGTCCACCCTGAGATGAAGTCTGGGAGGCTTGACAGATCCTTTGGCTGGAAGGCCACTGTGCAAACACTGCTTTTCTCCAGGGTTTTTGGGCAGCACCCAAGGCCTTCTGAAGAATACTGTCATGGGCAGGCTTGGGTTGGGGTACAGAAAGGAAAGCTGGGCTGTGGGCAATGTAATTCTTTGTCTGTTCCTTTGTTTCCAACATCTAGGTGTCCCCCAAATTCTAGATGTGAATCCACTGGCGTTAATCCTGACTATAATTACACAAATTTTGATAACTTTGGCTGGTCTCTTCTTGCCATGTTCCGGCTTATGACTCAAGACTCCTGGGAGAAGCTTTATCGACAGGTCATTTATTCATAGCCTCTCTCTTCTTTCTCCTTCCTGCCCTCCTTCCCCTCACTGATTAAGAACCTACCATCTACCTCCAACTTTTGTTATCAATTCCTCATTTTTAACATCTGTACTATAAAATTTGGCTTTAGAGATTCTGTGAGAAATTTTGAGAAAATTATAAGCATAATATTTGGAAGAAGACTAAAAGAAAACATGTCTACAAGTATTATCCCTCTGCAGTTCTACCACTCTTGCCTTTCTTATTTTAAAAACACAAATACTGTTAAGAAAATTAAGACTCCCAAATGCACTTATTGATGGCATCTGTCCACTGCAAGACAGGGTGTCAGGAGCTCCTGGGTGGCTGGGGAGTCATCCAGCAGCTAAGCCGCCCAATGCTGGGCAAAGGCCAATTGTCAGCAATGGTGTCATCTTGCTTGACATTATAGTCACTGTCCTGTGGAAGAGACCTCAGATGCAAGAATGTGCTCTATCCTTTGCAGACCTTGCATACCGCTGGGCCCTACTCAGTCTTCTTCTTCGTGGTGGTCATCTTCCTGGGCTCCTTCTACCTGATTAACTTAACCCTGGCAGTTGTCACCATGGCTTATGAGGAGCAGAGCAGGAATGTAGCTGCAGAGACTGAGGCCAAGGAAAAGATGTTTCAGGAAGCCCAGAAGCTGATAAAGGAAGAAAAGGAGGTAGGTACATGTGGAGTTAGGAAGTAGGTTCTGTCTAGGGGATCAGAGGGAGCCTGGAGACACTGTAACATGATGCTCAAAGCTGCTTCCTGGGGCCTGATCTCAGCACTTTCTCTATTTGTGCTTTTCTGAAAATTTAAGCTGTTTGTGGACTGACCATGTTGCTGTCTTTCTCAAAGTTGTCCAGTCTTGACCAGGGAACATTAGTCTTGATGCTTTTTGCTTTCTTGAAGCCTACATCTTCTAAACATGTCCCAATTACTGACTAGAGGAATCAACTTACATATATGTAAATCCAGGCTCTGCTGCAGCTTTTTTTGTGGAAATTTGGAGATGATTTTCTTCAGAGCCCTTGCATGGGAATGGTTGAGGGTTCTAGAACAACAGGCACATTATTTCTCCCTTCTGAAATTTTTTATCATGTTTATTGAGTTTCAAGCCCATACTAGGCATAAGGCTAAGGGTTAGTGATACAGAGGCATGACTTAACTCTACCTTTGACAGTGGCAATCTCTGTCCAAAAGCAGGACCTGTTTCCTCAGAAGAATACCTCAGAGCTAGCTTATTCTACTTAGATGATAAGCAGATTAAGTGGTATGATTCTACCATGAGAGAGCAGGGTGTGCTCACTAAGGTTGAGATCATCTGCGGTGTTTTATGGAAAGGTATAATCTCTTCATTAATTGCTTTTGTTCACTTTCTAAGGCTCTGATTGCCATGGGAATTGACAGAAGTTCACTTAATTCTCTACAAACATCATCTTTTTCCCCAAAGAAGAGAAAGTTCTTTGGTAAAGAGAAAAGAAAATCTTTCTTTTTAAGAGCATCTAAGAAAGACCAAGCTCAAGGATCAGATTCTGAGGAAGATTCCTCAAAAAATGTAAGTATTGTCCAAGGGATTAATGGTACCACAGTGCTGTCTGGGGGGACAAGTCCATTGACAAGCTAACTGAAAGGATTCATGTACTCATTTTCCATTCATCCATTTTCATACACATTCATGTATCAATGTATCTATTCAATTATCCATTTTCATAAACATCTATTTAAACGGTGTACAGTGTTTACTGTCTGCTAGACACTGGAGTAGGTACTGGAGACATGTGGTTCCTACTCCACAGAGTTTACAACTAATGATGAAGACACACAAATGAGGAGGCAGCTATGAGTCACTGTGAGAGAACAGAGGAGAAGCAATAGGTCAGTGTGGGTTTCCTCTGAAGCAAACCCAAAGATATTAGGGTAAAGTAGACCATTCCGGAAGTCATCTCAGGAAGTGCTGAGTGGGACGATACATGGAAAGGAAGGGGGCCAATGAAGGTTTATTATCAATCCAGTTACCAATGACGGTAGTTAAGTTTAATCCTCTGGAGTGTGGGTTTTAGAGTATATATGCACCAACTTTGATTGATCATTGGTTACAGATTGCTGGAGACTGGGGAACCATAATTTTCCTGCATTGCTGACTTGATGTACAATATGGCAGAGGGGATTTGGGTCACCAGAGAAAGCTCTGAAGTAAGAGCCAAGACGGAACATATAGATCAAACAATTAACAAGGTCTGTTTCAGACAACCATCCCAGATTTGGTGGAGAGCTGGGACAAGAGTAGTAGGTCAGAAGAGTTCCCAGAAGAATAGAATCTCAGCTGGATGAGTGAATTTAACAGGCAAAAAGAGAGTGGTGCATTACCAGTGGAGACAAAAGTGTGTACAAAGGCCTAGAAGCAAATGCAAGCAGAACAGAACCCATTAGAAAACTTGCATGTGTGTGTGTGTGTGTGTGTGTGTGTGTGTGTGATGAAGTTGGAGGACAGTGTCAAAAAGCTGTGGTGGTAAGGATATGGAGTGTCACAAAAGGCCTTGTAAACTAAGCAAAGGAGTTCACCCTTTATAAGGAGGGTGAGGGCAAGGTTAAGAAGCACTAAAAGAGTTTAAGCAAGAGAATGAGGTGACCCCAGGTAAATTTTGAAAACCTGGATGCACTGTAACACGGATATTGAAGGAGGAAAGATTACAGGCAACCAATGAAGAGGTTGCCATGGTTACACAAGTAAGAGGTAACAGTGGCTTATACCAAGGTTAGAGCAGTGAAGAGGAAGAGAGATGAACAGACTGCATGATCTACACAAGATAAAATTTGACAGTTGAATCGAGTAGAGGATAGACCTGGTGCCTGGCTAACGGCTTAGGCAGATGACTTGATAGAAGCTTATTTATTGAGACAAGAAAAGGGCATGTTTTAAGAGTGGGAAAGATGGCACATTTAGTTTTGGATTGCCAGTTCTAAGGGGCCTGTGGGGCATCCCACCAGGGATATCAAGTGGACAATGTGACACACAGAAGCAAGGGTATGGGGATGTTCAATAAACAAAGTTATTCTTATCATTAAGGCAGGGAATGTTAAGACATGATTTAATTATGGAGACACAAGTCAGAAGAAAGGGAAACATTAGAGAAACAGGCTGGGGAAAGATAGCTATCTCTGAAGCTCTGGTTGGTCAGAACCTTTGGAAAATAGCCATTCTGGATACCGAGTTTCCTGGATAGTTGATGGTTACATCTTTAGATTCTCAGTGATTTTAGAATTGTAGAAAAGGTAGGTGTCAATAAGCCTTTGGGTATAGTCTGAGAGAGTGCTTGAGATTTAGTGTATAGATTTTGTAATATTTAGTTTGAATGTTCTTTTTTAGTTATTGTTTTGAAATCTATATTGGCAGTTCTTCAACGTATGTTCCCAATAGGAATCTAGCTTTGTACATTTATCCCCCACTTCTGATTTTTGCAAGCATTGTTTCCAAATTCGATTTCTTATAGCTTTTATACCATGAGCCAATGCTCACTGACTTTTGTAATATTTTGTTTGCTTTCTGTTGACAATGAGTGAAACACAGGAAAAGCAATTTTTTTCTAGATAGGACTCTAGAAATGTGCATCTATAAGAAATGGTCAAACCACATTTCTCTGACCTACTAATTATGGATAAGAAAACTGAATATATGGCATGCTGTGAAGGAAAACTGAGTTGGTCTATATAAAACATTGAGCACCATTACTGCATGTAGCATTGAGACAAAGTAGTTGTGAAATTTGGGGAGACACAGCCCCTGCTTTAGAAAGTCCACCATACCTCCTCTTGCAGCCACCTCTCCTAGAGCAAACCAAGAAATTATCTCAGAATCTTCCAGTGGACATCTTTGATGAGCATGGAGACCCCTTGCAAAGGCAGAGGGCACTGAGTGCTGTCAGCATCATCACCATTACCATGCAGGGTAAGTTCCTCCTCTCAGTCCAAGGGAAAGTGTAACATGTAGTAATGTTCTCCCATTCCCCATCCTAGTGATCCAGAAGGCCTCCACAAATGAGGCTTCACAGGAATCACCTCACTCTACTGTCATTAAGAGTGATTTCCTGTACTTCTTTGGAGCACATAAGCAAAGTGGCCCAGAGGAAGTAGTCCATCCCTGAACTGAGTGCCACTCTGAGCAGGCCCTTGGACAAGGATGGGAACTGGCTCGACATGGGATGAGACTTCTAACCAAGAGCACAGACAGAGCCTCGTAAGCAGGCCAGGCAGTCACAGGAGGTCTGAGTGACAATGAGAATCATCCAGAGAAGACGTTAGACTTTCCTGGGAAGTGGCAGTTGTTATTGAATTTAGAGTCAGGAATCCGGCATGGGCAACAGAAAACCTGTGTAGATGAGCTGGATCCTGATTAACAGCTGGTAATAGAGCCCAGTTAAGGAGTTGGTGTTCATGTCCCAGCCCTGTTGTTCAAGTTCAGATGGGCCCCTTAGCATTTTTGGACCTATTGCATCACCTTGTTTGGCCAACATAAGTGCCTGAAATGGTGCCAGAGAAATCAGGGTGCAGCTGCCTAATGGCCTGAACTCAAGCAACTGGTAGAGTGTCATTCATTGCATACAGATACCCTTGCCTGACCATCTCTCCTTCCCCTAAGCATTGGTAGTTCCCCATTTCCCTAGTAGGTCATCACCATGGTCTGTCTTGAGAGGACATGGCTTGTGTCTGTGTCCCTTTCTGTCTTGGGGCTACACCCAGTCAGTGTTGACTTCTACATCCGTGTCTCTAACAGTGGAGCCCAGTTCCTCAGTGTGCAGTCAAGATGATGTACTTGACTATAACAGCTGCTAGTTGAATGTGGGAAACTGTCTCTACTGTACTGAGATTGGAAGGAAAACCCTTCTGGCTACCCAAGTCGGTTTAACTGATCATTGATCACAAGAGACCTGGGGGGAAGAAGAGGGAGGAAGAAACATACTCAGCCAATGAGCAACTAGACCGATTCAGAGCTAATTCCTTAACCTCTCCTTCTCATTCTCCTTCTCTAGAGCAAGAAAAGCTAAAGCAGCCTTGTCTCCCATGTGGAGAAAAGTTGATATCCAAATACCTTGTGTGGAACTGTAGTCCCAAGTGGCTGTGCATCAAGAAGGCCCTGAAAATTGTGATGACTGACCCCTTTACTGAGTTGGCCATCACCATCTGCATTATAATCAATACCATCTTCTTGGCCATGGAGCATCATGGAATGAATACAGATTTTAAGAAAATGTTGAAAACAGGGAATTGGGTAACTTTTGTAAAATATAAAGCATATTCCAAACTTTGAATTATAAGTCTTTTATAGTCTAAACCTTTTGTAAATGACCTAAACTAGGCCTTTGGTCTCTGTAAGTGGAATAGAGGTAAAAGACGACATTTAGCATTTTATTTTAACCTTGTTCATATCAATAGTCTTCCACGGGTCCTGTGTTGGCTCCCTAGTACATTGAAGTATTTATTTAGTCGTCCAGCTATAAGCCAGAATAAGGAGAAATCTTGAAGGTTCAGTTATTTGGGATGATGGAGAAAGTGTTAACCCTATGAAGGACCCAGAGTAAAGACTGCCATGGTCCCCAGTGATAGAGATGACATCATTTATCAGAAAACAGCGTGGCTGCCATTACTAGGTGTTCTCCTGGGAGGTGAGTCAGACCCTGGTAGCTGTGGCAGGTCCACTTTCCTAGGAGGGGCTGTGTGGAGCATTCAGGGTGAGGTGGGCCTGAACTTGCAGACTGAGGCCCTTTTAGTACATTTCTCATTAGATGGACCTTATTTCAGTTAAACTGAGAGAACTAATTTAGGGAAGCAGACTTTTCAAGGATGGTTCACTTTAATTCATGGTTCCTATGGAAGACATTTTTCTCGAGGGAAAATTTGTCTCCCAAATATCGGGAAAAACCCAATAATTAGCCACTGGATGCTTTACCTTAATTAATTAATTAATTAATTAATGGGTTAACAGGCTAAAAATATCACCAGAATATCTTGAGGCTGTGCAGTTAGATGAACTCCTCCTGGACTCTTGTTGGTGGAGGATATTTATCCTTAGTTTTTAGAGCTATTACAAACCCTCCACTACTTCCCTACTTTGGAGGTTAGAGGAGGAATTGCCTGATTCTTCCTATCACCCTTCTAACTGCCAAGAAGCCAGTTTTGCTTTACTTTCAACAGAGTGGGAAATAATATTCATTTTCTGTGCTGACATCGGTGAGGTTGATACACACTAGCATTGAGCTCGGCCCTGTGGAGAGGGGCCAGAGAAAGGGAAGGATGGTGAGGTGTGTGTCACACAGAAAATGTTTCTAGTGCAGGGACTTGAAGGTGTATTGTAACAGCAGAGAAAGGACTTTTCATTTCTTTGTAGCCTCTATAAATCCCTGGGAATATTCTTAAATTTTTACTGTCCTAAAAGATAGCTTCCCTTACTCATTTTTTCCCTTTTTGTCCCATTATAGGTTTTCACTGGCATTTTTATGGCAGAAATGTGCCTAAAAATCATTGCACTTGATCCCTACCACTACTTTCGCCATGGCTGGAACATTTTTGACAGCATCGTTGCTGTTGTGAGTCTTACAGAAGCCATAGCCGCGAAGTGGGTGTTCCTGCGCTCCTTCAGAGTGGTAAGGCTCTTTCTTATTTCACTGCACAACTCAGTGGCCCAGTTTGAGAGTCATGAATGAATTCAGTGACTATCTTAGACTAAATCTTAATTCATCTTAACCACAGAACAAAATTTGCACTCCTCCTCCCACTCAAATTCAGTGGCCCTGAGAGCCCCAGAAAGACTTCTTCCAAATGAACCCCTACACCAAGTCCACCAAGATGGACCATAGGCAACCATATGCAAATCATGTATCCCAGCATCAGAGCTCTGCTGCTTGCTTTGTGCACAACCCCAAAACACTGTCTTTCCTCATGGAGCTCTATGGTAAGCTCCTCACATCTGGGCTCACAGGGGTGGAAGACTCCAGTGCCAGAGAGAAGGGTGCCAGCTGCCACCTTGTGCTGCCCTATAACAAGATTCCTTCTCATTGCTGCTGCTGTCACATTCCTGCCCTGTAGTCTGTGCCCTGAACCCAGCATTCTGGAGGCATCCTGCCTATGATGAGCTAACTCAAGGGAAGTCCTTGAGATCAGAAAGTCACTGTCTTCAAGGAGTTTTGAGTCCATTGAGTGGCAGAAATGACCATGAAACAGAGCCCAGGAGAGTTATAAACAAAAAAAATACTATAGAACACACATCCAAGAGGGGAGTTGAGAAGCCTCCACAGTGGCTTGATCTGTTTTCTACAGCTATAACAGAGTACTAAAAACTGGTGAGGGCCTTCCTACTGCATCACAACTTGGTAGAAGGCAATACCTGGTGAGAGAGAGAGAGACTGACAAAGAGGACCAGATTTCATCCTTCTATCAGAAAACTACGTTCAGGATAAACTAACTCCATGATAATGACATCAATCCATTCATGAGGGCAGAGCATTCATTTAGAACCTCACTACCACTGGAAGGTCCCACTTCTCAATAGCAATTAAATTTATTTTTTATTAGTAAATGTTTGTAATACATAATAATTACATTCATCTTGGGGAACTGGTACATGTATCTATTATGTCTTGATCATTTTTACCCCCTCCTTCCCTGTCCTCCCTTCTCTAGGTCCCCTTCCCATCTCCACAAAGTCTACCTCCCTGTTTTCTACCATCTCTTTTATTTTGCTCTTTTAATTATTTATATTTTAAGTCTTTCATGTAAGAGAAATCGTGCAATATTTAACTTATGTCTATGTCTAATTTATTTCACTTAGCATTATTGTCAAGATCCATCCATTTTCTTACAAATGACTCACATTTATTCTTCTTTGTGACTGAGTAATATTCATTGTGTATATATACCACCATTTTCATTACCCATTCATCTGTTAATGGGCATATAGTCTGCTTCCATAATTTAGCTATTGTGAATTGTGCTGCTATAAACATCAGTATGCATGTATTACTGTAATATGATGACTTTAATTCTTCTAGGAAGATACCCAGAAGAGGAAGAGCTGAGTCAAATGGACTTTATACTTTTAGTTTTTTGAAAAATCGTCATATTGATTTTCATAGCAGTTGTACTAGTGTACATTCTCACCAGCCAGATTGAAGGATTGTTTTTTCCCCCTCACAACCTTGCAGCATTTAAAAAAATTATTTCTTGATGACAATCATTCTTTCTGGAGTAAGATGAGATCTCAGTGTGGTTTTGATTTGCATCGCTGTAATGGGTAAAGGCTCTGAACATTTTTTCATGTACTTATTGCCCATTTGTACTTCTTTTAAGAACTGTCTGTTCATTTCAGTTGTCCATATTTTGATTGGCCTTTTGTTTTGAGGGGTCTAATTTCTTTTAGTTCTTTATATATATTCTAGATAATTAGTCCTCTGTCTGATAGTTGGTGAAATTTTTTCCCATTCTGTAGGTTTCTTCACTCTGTCACTTGTTTCTTTTTCTGTGTAGAAACTTAATAATTTAATATAATCCTCATGCTGATCCGCTTCAGAAATAAGGAACTTAACCCACTCTTTTGTAGAATAAGTTTGCAGTCTTGCTGACTCCCATTATGAAAAAAGAATGTTCAGTATGTATCAGTAAGAGGCACAGGAAGGGTCTATTAGGCAGAGGTTTAGGACACACTCAGGAGTGAAGCGAGAGTGCTCAAGGAAATTAGGCACATTATTTCCTGGAACAAGGAACATGTATACTTCTCTTGAAAAGGTGGAAAGCCCAGGAAGAGGTGCTCCCCCACCAGGGGTACTGGCCCATTCTACAGATATGGGCAGGGTTTTTTGGCGGGGGGGTGGTACTGGGGATCGAACTTGGGACCTTTTGCTTTCGAGGCAGGCAGCGGAACCACTGAGCTAAATCCCTGGCCCTTTGCAGGGGAATTTTGTAATTAAAACATTCCTTGAATTCTCTCAACCATGCACTTCCCCTCCCTCCTCCCATGTGGTAGGATACACTAAAACCTCTCCCTGGAACCATGAGGAGACTTCCCAAGTTCCCTAGCTCTCTTAATCCCCTGTGTCCTCTAGCTTCCTATCGCTACTGTCAGAAAATATTAAAGGATCTGAGTTTTCTGACAGCTGAGGCCCTCAGAGTGGGACAAAAGGGACAAGAAGGGGATTGAGGCTTTCTTAGGGTAGTATTTTCTTTCTTTTTTTTTTTTTGGTACTGGGGATCGAACTTGGGACCTTGCACTTGCGAGGCAGGCAGCAGAACCACTGAGGTAAATCCCTGGCCAGGAGGCTTTCTTAGGAAAGAGAGGAGGAAAAACAAACCAGTGGGCTCCTTCTCAGTTTGAGCCCCTAGACTTCACCAGGTCCCAAGGATAATGTCGGTTATCACCTGAGTGACCACTGGAATCTGCACAGCTTAGGTCATGTTCCCAGCCACCCAAAAAGGGGAGCTGTGTGATTTAAGGAGCTCACTTTCCTCAGGTGCCACTGCCAAGGCCAGTCTTCTCCACGGTGTCTCGGGACTGGGCTCCCCACACTGGTTGCAGGAGAAACTTGAGACACTGTGGGTCCATCCTTGTCTGTGCCTCTCCAGTGGGCACATTTCACTTCCATCTGAGCCAGGAATGGGGTCTGTGGACCTGAGGGAGAACCTGACGAGGCCACCACACATCATAGAGGATCCTGGTCAAAACTGCTTCCCATTTCTGGTTAGAGGGAGCAAGTGCCTCTTGCCTTTGGTGCTTTCATGTATAAGCACTCATTTTCTAGGGAGTTAGGACTCTCTAACTGCTAGGAAGGAGAAACCTAAGGCTGCAGAGGGTTGTAGACAGGGAGAGAGAAAAAGGAGGAAAAAAGAGACAAACCATGCTTCAGAGGGCAGGGGGTTGAGAGAAATGGGAAAGAAAATAAAAAGCCTTTTGAATAGACTTACCAAAGTCCAGATCCTGATGCCGCTTTTTACCTTTGCCACTGGCTAATATCACTGGGATGGATCTGAGAAGGTCATCCACCCTGTGGTGGAATAAGTTTGGAGGCTCACTGACTCCTGTCTGAAAATGAATTTTCAGCACACATTAGTAAGAGTCACTGGAAGGATTTATTAGGAAGAGATTTAGGAAACACTCAACACCAAAATACAGGTGCCAGAGAAATGAAGCACCTGGAACAGGTGAACATTTCCTGGAACAGGGAACGTTTATGCTTCTCTTGAAGGGGTGGAAAGCCCAGGAAAAGGTGAGCCACCCCCAGAAGGGTACTGGCCCATTCTACAGGTATGGGCAGGGGTTTTTCTTGTTGTCTTGATAAATCCAAACATTCTTTGTATTCTCTCAACATGCTCCTTTATCTTAGGATCAGGTTCATGCTCTTTACTTTCTCAATTAAACCAATTTATGGACTTTCAATTTTGTACGTGATGGGTCTGGTATGAAAGGAGCCTAAATTTAACCAAAGCAATGCTGACATGGATCACCTTGGGTAACTTTGTCTGGGTTCTGGAAGTTGCAGAATTCTTCAAAGTACAATTTTTAGTTATGATTTCCTTGTCTCTTTTCTGTGTAACTTATTTCTTCTATTCTACCTTGATTGAATTGTTGATTTTTTGATGTTATTTCTTGAGCAATTGGGGTTCTGTTCAGAAAGCCCTTGCCTATTCCTATGTCTTCACATTTTACCTATTTTATCTTCTAGAAGATTCAGTGCTTTTGTTTTTATATCTAGGTCTTTGATCTATTTTGATTTTATTTTAGCACAGGTTGAGAGATATAGGTCTAGAGTCATTCTTCTGCCTGTGGATAACCAGTGTTCTCTGTACCATTTGTAAAAGATGCTGTTTCTCCATCATGTTTTTTGGTCCCTTTGTCAAAGATCAAATGTCTGAGTATGCATGGATTTGTTTCTGCATCCTCAGTTCTATTCTGTTGACCAATGTGTCTTTTTTTTTGGTGCCAATACCATTCTGTTTTTATTACTGTAGTTTTGTAATGTAACTTGAAAACCCAGGATCATAATGCTTTCTTCTTGCTCATTTTGCTTAGGATTGCTTTGACTATTCTATGTTTCTGGTTCCATATAAATTTTAAGAGATTTTGGTAGTTCTGTGAAGAATGTTATTTATACTTTCATTGGAATTGTATTAAATGCATATATCATCTTTGATAATGTGGGCATTTTGATAATAATGGTTCTAGTGGCAATTAAATTTAACATGGGAGACGTGTTTTGCCAGGGACATTCAAACACTGAACTGAGGGCTCCTCCCAAACTCATACCCTTCTCACATACAAAATATTCCTGTTCTATCTCAGTAACTCCAAAGATTTTTTCTTTTAAAAAATTTTTATTTTTTATTGATTCATAAAAATTGTTCATATTTATGTGGTGCCATGTAATGTTTTGACACAGTACATTATGTGATGTTGAAATCAGGGCAAGTGCATCTATCTCCTCAAACACTTGTCTTTTTTATGGTTAAATCACTCAAAATTCCTTCTAAAAAAATTCTTTCTTCTATCTTTTTTGGAATATTATAGTTACCTATGGACATTCTACTGAGCAGTCAAACACCAGAACTTATTTCTCCTGGGACTTACTATCTATCCACTGACCAACCTTTTCTTGACTACTTTCCATTGTACCTTCTCCTCTTCTCTCCTCAACCTAATACCCACCATTCTACTTCCAACTTCTATGAGATCAAACTTTTAAAATTCCACATATGTGTGAGATCATGACATTTATCTTTCTGTACCACAGTTATGTCTCTCATAATGACCTCCAGTTTCTTCCATGTTGTTACAGGTAGAATTTCATGTTTTTATGGATGAATAGTACCTCACTCTGTAAGTGTGTGTGCTATAATCACATTTCTTTATTTACTCATCAGTTAATAGGTACTTTGAGTATTTCCGTATTTCCATTTATTGGCTTTTGTGTTTGGTGCTACAGTAACTATGACTGTAGTGATCACTTCAATGTACTGATTTCATTTCCATTTAATTGGATATATATCCAGGAGTGAGACTGCAGGATCATATGGTAGTTCTATTTTTAGTATTTTGTGAACCTCCATGCTGTTTTCCATAACTATACAAATTTACATTCCCAGCACCTGTGTGCAAGAGTGTTCTTTTCTCCACACACTCACCAGCACTTCTATTCTATCTTTTTTAGAATAGCCATGACAAGTGGAGTGAGTTGCTATCTCATTGTACTTTTTATTTGCATCTCGCTGGTTAGTGATATTGAAATCTTTCTTACACCTGTTGGCCATTTGTATGTCTTCTTTTCAGAAATGTCTACTTACGGCTATATCCATTTTAAAATCAGATTATTTGTGTTTGTTTTTTCTATAGAGTTTTTAGTTCTTTGTATATATAATTATTTCTTTCTTGTCCAATGTATATTTCACAAATATTTTCTCCTGTTCTGTAGGTTGACTGTTCATTGTTTTCTTTGCTGTACAAAAGTTCTCATTTTGATGCACTTTCATTTATCTATTTTTGGTTTTATTTTCTATGCTTTGGGAGTCTTGTTCAAAAAAATCCTTGCCCACTCCAATGTTCTAATGTGCTTCCCTTATGTTTTTTTTCTAGTATTTTCACAGTTTTAGGTCTTATGTTTATGTCTTTAATCCAGTTTGCATTGATTTTTGCACATGATCAGTGATGTGGGTTGTGTTAATTACTTTCTCATTGCTGAGACAAAATGTCTGACAGCCAAAGTTAAAGGGGGAAAAGTTTATTTAGCTCGTAGTTTGTAGAGCTTAGTAACTGGCTGACTCCAAGGCAGGGTGGCACATGGCAACAATTCAGGCAGTGGAAGACAGCAAAAGAAGAAAGGGACCTTAACAGCATCTTCCTGCCCCTTTTATCTGGCTGTGTTGATCTCATCCAGACTACTTAGGGTGGGTAGCACTCACACCCTTAACCCTAATGCCCTTGAGCCTGGTATTGCACCATGAATCAATTCCAGCATCTCACACTCTAGATCCAGCCACCTCCAAAAAGAGCCCCACCTCATTCACAAGAGTTTTTTGGGGGACATCTAAACACAAGCCATAGCAGCTTTGTCAAAGGTCAATTGGTTGTAGATATCTGAGTTTACTTCTAGGATCTCTATTCTATTTCATTGTATGTGTCTGTTTTTATGCTAACACTATTCTCTTTTGGTAGTTACTATTCTTTTGTGGTATATTTCGAAGTAAGCTTCCTTTTATCTTTTTGCTCAGAATTGCTTTGGCTGTGGCTATTTGGGGTCTTTTGTGGTTCCATACAAATTTTAGGATTTTTTTCTAGTTCTGTAAAGAATATCATTACTATTTTGATAGGGATTGTATTGAATCTCTAGGTCATTTTGTATAGTATGGACATTTTAACAATATTGATCCTTCCAATCAAAAATCAGTATATGTGTGTTATGTGTATCTTTTTCAGTTTCTTTCAACAGTGTTTTATAGTTTAGATTGTAGCAAGCTTTAATTTCCTTTGTTAAATTTATTTTGGGGTATGTATGTATTTGTTGGTTGTTTATTTATTATAGCTATTGGAAGGGATAGTCTTTTTTTTTCAGGTAATTTATTGTAGATATGTAAAAACACTACTGACTTTTGTATGTTGATTTTGTATCCCTTAACTTTTTATTAGTTATAATAGTTTTTAGGTAGAGTGTTTTAGGTGGGGATATATATTCATATCATCTGCAAACAGTGACAGTTTTACTTCATCCTTTCCAGTCTGTATGTCCTTTATTTCCTTAATTGCTCTGGCTAGTACTCCTAGTACTATGTTGAGTAAAAATGATAAGGATGGGCATTCTTTTCTTGCCTTAGATTGTTACCAGGGCCTGGAGTGTTGTAGACTCCTTCTCAAGATTCTTTCTAGGATCTTGTTGTTCTGAACAAAAATTGGACAAGTGAAAAGAGTAGTGAGGTTTTAGATTTATTAAAGGTATTAAAATGTGCACTACAGAGTGAGTGCAGCCCAATTAAAGTACAAAAAGAAGTAGAGTGAGAGCAGACTGCTGAGAAAGAGAGAGCACAGTGGCCATGAGGTTAATGGTGCTTGAGGCTGATTTGCTGGCCTGAGGATTATAAAGAGGAGGTTGAGAAGACCTTTCAGTGTGGCTCTTTTCATTAAACAGATGAATGAGACCCATATCTCCTTGACAGACAGGTGGGTATCTGAGAACAGGGTCATCAGTGATTTCAATTTTCTCTTCCTTAGAGGCCGCTTTAACCACTTACCAGCCCAATTATTTAAATATAGGATGGACAAAAATTGCAATTTTTTGTTAATTTTTATAGTAGGAAATATAAAAGTGACAATTTTATTAAATTTATTCAATACATTTTTCTGTGTATAGTATATCTTAAAAGATCCAATACACAGCACAATGTTACAATCTGGATGGTAGTGTCTAGTCTCTTTCCAATTCTTTTTGTATTTATCGTCTTTCTTTGAATAGTGCACTACAGTGTCATGTTGACCTTTCCTTTTTTTTCTGTGAGTGGTATCATTTCAATAAAATGTCTACCCACTAAACATAATGGTAATGATGTCAATGATAGATATCTTGGTAGGCATTTCACTATCCTGTATCTTTCAGTTATTTGGTCTAATAGACCTAATGTAAATTGTAAATGACTTTTTGAGCCCCCTTGTTTTGAATAAATAATAAACAAGTTCCATATTGTTTGGTCCAGATGGTACATAAATATTTTATAATAATATTTTCCCCTCACTTTTTAATTACAAGATAGCTTGTTAGATGTTGGTCAGCTCTGCCAACACCACCCATAGAATTATTATACTCATTGACTACTATTGGTATTTTTTAGTTTAATTTATTCTTTCAAGTTCTATCATTTTCTGTATTTTGAATAATTGACAAAAAGGCGGGGTTTTTTTTAATCTGTCCATTTCATAACACAGAATTTTCCTGTCTAATATGCTAACATTTCTCCCATTTTCCAGTTTTCTTTTTTCAGATCTTTTGGCATTTCCTTCCTATTCAGTCTCAGTGTCCCAAATGTGTCCATTTTATATTATAAAAGAATATCGCTGAGTTCTGGAGAAGTATAAAAATGATGTCTAATGTACTTATGATAAGACTTTTTATAGATTGTAGCACAAAATTATAGGTTATTTTTCACAAATAAATTAAACACAAATTGATAAAAGAAGATAACCAGAACTTTGATTTCACTAGAAGCAAACATCAAAGGTGAATACAATGTTCTAAATAAGAAAGTATGCAAGAAATAGTTCATGTAAAACACATAAACAAACGTACGAGTGTATATCCTGCAAAGAAGAATTGACTGGTTGAAATGTTATCTGCCTCACTGAAGCTGGGGATAGTACATAAACCAACACACTGCCTGAAACTGTTAAGTGGTAAAGTGCCATAGTTCTTGGGCCTTTCCAGAGATAAAGAGCCATGAAAGCCTGAACATAAAGGATTTCAGACCACTTTCCTTGCCTTTTGCAGAAAAGATCTAACTGAAGAATAGTATTGTAATTTAGACTCCCATTCTGTACCCATCACTTGCCATTTCCTAGTTCATTCTGGATCCAAACAGTATTTCAAAAGAAGACAAATTGATCTTTTTTGAGATTGTCAGGGTCAAACTGTTTCTGATTTTTAAGGATACAGCCACTAGGTAAGGTTCTTGGGATCTGCAGGGTTTTTCCCATAGCACATTACGGAGCCTATGGAAAGAGAGAGGACTAGGTCTATAGTCCTGCAGAAGCCATACCTCCAGAATGTTGGAGACACATTGAGTCCCTGGAGCATGTTCTGTGAGACTCAATTTCACTACCAGACATTTCTGGCAAAGCAAGCAGCACCAGTGCTTTCTTGGTTTTGTTGTTGTTGTTGTTGTTGTATTGTTGTTGTTTCTTAGAACTTGCCATACCCTGCAGCCCACTATGATTTTTTAAAGACAAGGGTGGAGCCCCTGGGGCTTCAAATAGCTACTTGAGAACAATAAACTCCTAAAAGACCAAGGTGGAGTCCCAAGGGATCCCTTTAGCCACAAGAAACAGTATCCCTCTCAATTCTCTCAATAATAAAATGTCTGATAATTATTTTGTTTAAATCAGTAGAGATAGAAGCCTCTTTTTCAGCATTTAAGAGAAAAAGAAAAAAAAAACCTTAGATAATTGTGCAAGGATTTGCGTTTGTTATTTATTGGCTGTAACACTACTTTTGCATACTTAGAGCCCCTTGAGTTGAACTTCACTGGCTATTTACTTTGTTCCCTCAGGCTCTGAGGCATAAATTACCTAAATTTCTGTTAGAATAAACAGGGAGGGGATCTAACCTGATTCAGAAAAGAAGAGGGGAGGAGGCCCATACATTCCCTGAAAGCTAAGGCTTTAATTCTTATCTATAAGTGTACAGTGAAGTGTGACAGCTCACCAGTACAGCCAAGTGTTACAGCTCTGTGTTACAGCTATCCAAAGCAGCACTCGGAGAGATGGAGGGAAACTTCTATTACACCAGCAGGCTCAGAGGTGTTCATACTCCAAAGTCAGAGCCCTGAACTGAAATGGAAGTAGCCTTATATATAGATCTATGGGGTCAGGAGGTGCAGCCACTTACCAGGCAGATGAGCATGCTCATAGAAGTGGAAGGCCAGAAATTTTTGAAAGATGTACCAGGCAAGCATGCTTACAGAAGTGGGAGGGTGGAATTAACAGAACATTCTTGAAATGTCTGGTAGGAACATTGTACAGCTCAAAAGTTACATTGTTTTAGGGCCAAGGATTTAGCTCAGTGGCACCACGCCTGCCTTGCAAGTGCAAGGTCCTGAGTTCGATCCCAGGTACCAAAAAAAAAAGCTACATTGCTTGAACAGAACATCTTATGTTAAAAACATGGTCGTGGTGGTGGTGGAGGTGGGATGGGGTTGGCAACAGACAAGGCCTGCCCAGCTGTGCATTATTTCCTTGTTATAAGGATGAGATTTGCTGGTGTCCATGAGGTCAGGTGAAAAAGAAAATGATGAACAAACACGGCAGAATTTGTGAACTGGGATGGCTCTCTAAAAAAGTGACTCAATAAGGATTCCTAGAGGTAAAAGACTATCTATCTAGAGGAAGAGCACAGATGAGACTTTGAATACAAAAAGGGGCAAGCTGGAGTAGGCAGGTACTCAAGCAGAAGATCAAGTAACTGATAGTTATTTTTTTTTTAGAGTGAGAAAGCTGAGCGAAGTATCAAGGAGAACAAAAATATGGGAGCAAAAAGACATACTAAACTCTAGGCCACACACATGGAACATGAACAATCCATTCCAATGCTGGATTAATAACAGGCTGTCTGATAGCCCCCAACCTATGTGACCATGGAGGATGCCACAGCAATGGGTTGCCATTAGGGCAAGCATCCCTGGGGCACAACCCCTCACATACTGCAGCCCTCACCATGAGCCCATCTCAGTATGAAGCAGTGCGAGCCTGCCTCAGTGAGGCACAGTGCAAAGTGCCACAGCATGGAGAGGGGGTGCAGGTAGCCAGATGCCAGGCTACTAATTTTTCTCACTCACAAACAAAACAAAATTACTTTTACCTCCTGGCTGGCTTGCCAAGACTGTGTTACCAGGGTCTGGGCTGCTGTGGGCTCCTTCTAGAGATTTTCTCCAAGTTCTTCTTGTCCTGAACAAAGAATTGTATAAAACAAGAGAAAAAAGTACAGAGTTTTACATGTGTTAAAGGTAGGAAAAGAAGTATGCCCTGCAGACTAAGAGGGGCCACTGAGAAAGAGCACAGTGGCCACAAGGTAAATGACAGCCATTTTTTGTATCCCTCATTCTCCAGACTGATGCCAGATCTAGGCTGCTCTATCAAAAATCTGTTTGATTTCACACCACAAGAATTGAAGATAACTTTTTTTTTATTGGTCCTGGGTGGGAGGCTTGAGAACTGTTTTTTTGTTTGGTTGTTTGTTGTTTATTCTGTTTTTTGTGGATGTGTCCCGGATCTCTGTGATTGACAGGTCATGCCCACTTGCTCAGCTAGTTGGCCATGCAGTAGTCTCCTGCCTCAAGATTTTAGAGAGAAAGCCTTCATTTTTTTTCCCTATTCAGTATAATGATAGCAGTGGGCTTGTTATACATTGCCCTAATTATGTTGAGGTGTTTTCCAGTATACCTAATTTGTTTGTGGTTTTTATCAGTAGCACTGAGTCTTATCAAATGTGTTTTCTACATCTATTGAGATGATCATCTGGGTTTTGTTTTTCATTCTGTTTGGTATGGTATATCACATTTATTGAGTTGTGTACATTGAACCATTCTTGTATCTCTGGGATGAGTTCCACTTTATCATGGTGAATAATCTTTTAAAGTGCCATTAGATTTTATTTTGTTATTGAGGACTTTTGCTATTGGTGTGTAGTATTATGTTGAGGATTTTTGCATCTGTGCTCATCAGGATACTGGCTTGCAGCTTTCTTTTTTGTTGTTGTTGTGGCCTTGTCTGGTTTTGATATCGGGATGTTGGTCACATAAAGTAAGTCTGAAAGAATTGTCTCCTCTTCATTTTAAGGGGGGGGGGATAATTTGAGAAGAAAATTATTATTGTTCTTAATTTCATGTTAGTTTTTTAGAATTATTTGATAGCCCCCAATGTCTTAACTCTCCCAGTGTCAATTTAAAAGTTCGAAGTTCAGAGTCTCACCCGTATTACTTATGAATGGGACAATTCACTGTGAAGGAAATTCCCTCCAGATTTGAGTCTGAAAATCAAATGAGTTATCTGCTTCTAAAAATACAATAGCACTGTTACTGGACAGTCTCTGAGGAAATTCTCAAAAGGGGAGATAGAGAACCTAAACTCACTCTATGTTATAGAATTTAAGCTTGCAAGTTTATTGATTCCCATCACAGAAAAAGAACTTGCAGGACACTTTGGTAAGAGACATAAAGGAATTTACTAGGCAGAAATTTATAAATACACATTCAAAGAAACAGAGTGTTGGCTAGGGGAGAGGGATACATTATTTTCTTGAACTGGGAACATTCTCTGTAAGCCATTCTGACCTGGGTCATGGCTTGGGTGGGGATGGCCCACTTACAGAAAGATTAGAGCCCATTCATAAAGAAACCCTATTTTGCAGAAAAAAGGTAGTCTATCCACAGGTGAAAAAAGGCCAATTTGCATGTGAAATGGAATTATGTCTTCAAAGAAGTGAAGAGGTTAAACCAGGATTGTGTTTCAAGGCTGGAGAGTCTTTAAATTTTTATTCATTTATTCATTTATGTATTTATTTATTTATTTTTGCTAGTAGAAGTACCTAATGTTTGCATTCCTTGTGTGGAGTTGGTATGTATACATGACACATCTTATTTCCTTTCTTCATTCCCTTTTCCACCTCTCCCTCCCCTTCCCTCCATCTCCTGGTCCCCTTTCTACTTGAGAAAGATCTGTCTCCCTACTTCCCATTATCTATCTTTTATTTTGCTCCTTATTTATAATTTGGGTTTCTCATATAAGAGAAGTCATGCAGTATTTAGGCTTTTGTGTCTGATCTATTTCATTTAACATTAAGGTCTCAAGGTGCATCTATTTTCCTACAGATGACTCTTTATCTTTATGTCAGAGTAATACACCTTGTGTGTAACTACCACATTTTCTTTATCCATTCATCTGTCAAAGTTGAAGTTTTATTTTTAAAATTACTGCTTTTCCTTGTATCCTTTCCACTTATCTTTATTTCTTCTATCCTTCTTCAGTGGGACAGGCATAGAACAGGTATTTCAATTTCAAAATGGAGAAATAGGCAAGAAGAAAAGGGCAAATTAGTTTCAGGTAGTCTAAAACCTAATGGGCTAAACAATATTAAATCTTAAAGGTGGAGAATAACCTCACTGGAATCCATGTCTCACATCCTGGGCACATTGGGAGTGGGGGTTAGGCTTCCAAGGACCCCAGAGGGAGGACCTCCATTGCTTCTCTGGGATGAGGCCAGGCAGAACTTATTCCAGGCTTGGGTTGCACATTCATAACCCTACAGTTTTGGAGGTATTAAAGGCAGCCATACCTCTGTGGCTCCACTAGGCATTGCTCTAGTAGAATCTGTGTAGTGGCTTTACCCCTGTGACAAGTCTTTGCCTGGACATCTGGGCTTGTTTTTGTCATGTCTGAGGTAGCCCAGGAATGTTCCACCTGAATGCAGGGAACAGAAGACTGTAGGTGGTCCTGAGTCATGAGTCTTCTGATTTCAAGGTCCTAACATGCTGAGGCTGTGATCTGAAGGGCAGCCTCAATCATCTCTGAACGCACTGGGCGTCTTTTTGCCATTGAATTGATGATAGCATCTGGCTTCCTTCTATATGAATCTCTTTAGCAAATGGTTGCTTGGTCACAGCCTTCATCATTTTTACTTTCTCTTTTCATTCCTGTCCTTCCCTTTCCCTTTATCCCAGATAGCCTTCCCATCTCCAAAATGTCTATCTTTCTGTTTCTAGACATGGAAAGAAGGTTAAATTTCATATGGCTTCTTTTATATGAGAAACCCCAAAATATAAAACTGAATAAAAAAAAGAGAGTAGATGAGGGCCTTTGTGCTGCACCATCACATAGTAGAGGGGTAAGCAACCACACACAAGACAGAGAGAGGAAGGACCAGGATCAACTTATGCTTTTATCAAGAGCCCACTCCTGCAATTTCTAATCCATTCCCACATCAATGGCATTGATCTATGGATGAAGGCAGAGCCCCTTGACCTCATCACCATGTAAAGGTCCCACTTTTCAACACCAATATAGTGGCAATTAAATTTCAACATGAATTTGAGGGGGCTTTCAAACCATATGTTATAGTTACTTTCTTGTTGCTGAGACAAAATATCCAACATCCAAAGTTAAAGGAGGAAACATTTATTTTGGCTCACAGTTTATAGAGGTTTCTGTCCATAGTTGGCTGGTTCCAAGGCAGGGTGGCATGGCAGAGGGGCATCACAGAGGAGAAACATTCCATGGCTTGGTAGGGAAGAAAGCAAAGTAGTGAGCAGCAGCAGCAAGCCTGCCTTTCCTCTCTCCTTTATATTTCATACAAGTTGTAAGCCCATTGATTATTGCCCCCCAAACCAGGGTGGAGCTTCCATTATCTGCACCTTAATCCCAGTATCACACCCTTAATCCACATTAACATACTCTAATCCAACCTCCTTTGAAACTCTGTGAGTGCATGAGGCTTTGAGGGGACATCTAGATATGATCCATAACATTCTGACCCTGACCCCAAAAGAGTCATGCACATCCATTTATACAAAAGACATTTAGTCCATCTTGAAGAATTGCTAAATCTTAACAGTTTCAGCATTACTGGAAAGTCCAAATCCAAAGTCTCTTCTGAGAGTGAAGGCAAACTCTTAGCTGTAAGCCCCCTGTATAAATGAAAAGAAAACTAAACACTTCCGACATACAGTTGTACAAAATAAGCATTTGTTCCACATAGGGGGAGAGAAAGGAATGGAACCAAAGAAAGTAAAAAATCCAACAGGGAAAACATTAAGTCCTGTAGTTCCATGTCCAGCATATGAGGCAGTCTGTGGCAAAATGTGAACTGCAAAGTGCTTAGTTGGCTCTCTTTCTGTGGCACTGTGGGCAGTTGCAGCTCTCATGGCTTCTTTTTTGGGCTGGCTTTGCTCACTCCTTGAAGCTTTCCTCAGACAATCTATGTTCCTGGCTTCTGCAATTTCTGGGTGCTCAACTTCACCTTTGGCTTCACACGCACTGCTTCACACACTGCCCTCTCAAGGGCGCACTGCCTGGTCTCTCAGGCCTTCTTCTGAAACCTCAGTGGAAGCCTTCCTGACCCCCCAACTCTTGCATTCTGTGCACACCTAAAACCAGCACCACATGGATGACAAGGACTGCTGTCAGCTGGAGCAGTAGCCAGGCTTCCTTTTCTCTTGGCTCTAGGGGTTGAGTGCCTTGATTGCTGAGCGCTATGAACCCAATCACAAGGAACAAATTCCCTAGGGTGCCACCATTCTGGAACATGGTGCTTTGGGGCTCTCTTCTCAAAGGAAAGTCTTTCACCTTTGCAATATTGAAGCTGCAAAAGGTAGAGTCCTACTGGTTCTCATGATGTCCCCCGGCCATCTTTTCTATTGTCCTCTTCCTTCTCAGCAACCAAGTTCTCCTCTGCTCCTTCTTTGCTACTAGAGCTTCCTTTGTGGCAAAATTCAAAATGTTTTACATCATTCTGCTGGGCTCCTTGTTCATAGATCTGGCTAAAAGTTCCCATCAGTAGCCATGCCACCATTTCAACATTAGATTGCCTTGAAATTTCTTCTGTAAGATTAAGTAGTCCACTACCTTTAATCTCAGTCTCAGGCAAAGTCTCTGGACAAGAGCAAAATGCAGACAATTTTTTGCCAAAGGATAACATACATGGTCTTGAGTCAAACTACTAATCCAGGCCTTCTTTCCAAAAGAAATCTCTGGAGCCTGATCTTTACTGGCTGCATTTCTGTCAGGATTCTGATCTTCTGAACTCTGGCAAGATTCTCATCAAGTTCAGTTTACAGAATTCCAGGGCTGCTTCTTCAGCCAGCATTTCTGAACCTTCCCAAACTCTTTCCACAAGCCAGTTCCAAAGGCTTCCAAACCACATGGCCTGGTGGTGTTACAACAATTACCCTGTTTCTCTGGCACCAAAATCTGTCTTAGTTACTTTTCTCATGCTGGACAAAATACCCAACACCCACAAGTTAAGGGAGGAAAGGTTTATTTCAGTTTACAGTTTGTAGAGATTTTAGTCCAGGGTCAGTTCGCTCCAAGGCAGGGCAGCATGGCAAAAGGTATCACAGAGGAGGAACTGTTCATGGAATGGCAGGCAGAGGACAGTGAGCAGCAAGCAGCACTGGCAAGACTTCTCTCCTTCCCTTTATATTCTATTCAGGTTGTAAGCCTATTGATTGGTGCCACTCATACCCTGGTAGCACTTCCATTATCCACATCATTAATCCCAGTATCACACCCTTAATCTATGTTTATACACCCTAATCCAGCCACCTTTGAAACTCCCCACCTATGAATGCATGAGGTTTGGGGAGGGCCACCTAGATACAAGGTTTAACGCCATGGCAATGGTCTTCTCTCCTTTTTCAAAAATACTTACTTTTTTTCTTGGAGTGAGTAGGATTTCTAAACCTATACAATAAGACTCTGGATACAGTTACATAAGTATATATTTTATGCTTAAGGTATATTAAAAGGTTACAGTGCTCCAAATCAGGCATTATTAGTTTGATCTACTAAAATTTTATTGATGTTCAGTGAATGAAGTTATGTCTGCTTCATCACTGTTTAGGCTTATTACAGCCATGCTCTGATACAAGGAATTTTGTGGCACTGCCTGTCTGTGAAAATAGAACCACAATTTCTCACTGGGATGCAGCAGTGCCCCTTTGAGTAGATAAGATAATAGTAGTCCTTCCCTACAAGCATAAATTTTCCTGGTATGTAATATTTCCATGCCCAAATGGTTGATTTTTAACAGGATTGCTCTTTGCTGTGAAACTATCAGTATATGCTGAAAGTTAAAATAATAAATAACCTATGAAAATAGTTGCTGTGTTTTCTGTAAGGTTATTATTTCCTAGATCTTCTGTGAGGCTCCATGGAGAAAATTTCTCTTTGGAAAAGTGTAACTGTCTGGAGTAGCTGCTCATCTTGGTTCTCTATAATGCAGGAGATAGCAAACTTTTTTTGTAAAGGACCAGATAATAGATATTTTCTGCCTCACAGGCCATATATTTGTTTTTTAAAAACTCATCACAGGGCTGAGGATTTAGCTCAGTGGTTTTGCTGCCTGCTGTGCAAGCGCAAGGACCCAAGTTCAATCCCAGGTACCAAAAAAAAAAGCCATTATAGGGCCAGAGATTTAGCTCAGTGGTGCTGTGCCTGCCTCACAAGCACAAGGTCCTGAGTTCAATCCTCAGTACCACCCCCCCCCCAAAAGCTATTCTACTTTTCTATCATTGCACAAAGGGAGCCATCAGCATTTGAATGAGTGTGGCTATGTTCTAATAAAACCTAACTAATGGGTGTTGAAGTGTAAACTTCATATGATTTTCATCGTCGTGAAGTATCTTTCTTTTGATTATTTTTCATCATTTGGAAATATAAAAAAGTTCTCATGACATACAAAAGCAGATGATGGGCTGAATTTGGCCTGTGGTCCTGAGTTTGCTGACGTCTGGTATATGACAGAATGCCAAAACACTTGTTTTATACATTTAACACATGCTCTCAGTCCCCATCCTGAGCACCTTTCTCATTAAAAATTACAACAAAATATTTTCATGTTTAAATTACAAAATGAGTGTTAGATTGCAATAGACAGTTGGTAACTATGTTCAAGATGGATTGGATCTTGAAAAGACTTTTTAGTGCTACATAAGCAAGCCTCAAAAACAGACTTCCAGATCACCTACAGCAACCCCAAAAGGAAATGAGATGGAACAATCTGATACTCAACCACCTGGACTCTCTGAACTGGCAACAAAAGAGGATTTGGGAAAAA
>NW_004624731.1:2157195-2186797 GCF_000247695.1 Heterocephalus glaber
ACCCAAAAGCCCTTTCCTGTGGGCTGGGAGCAGCCGGAGGGATGGTGGCCAGGAAACCCCTTCCTCTGGACCAGGAGCAGTTGGATGGTGACTCAGAAGCCCCTTCCTCTGGGCCAGGAGCAGTGGCATGACGGTTCAGAAGCCCCTACCTCTGGGCCGGGAACAGTGGGACTCAGCACTTTGGTCTGGTGGTCTGGTGTCCTCTGCTTCTTTGTATTGTGGAATCAGGTGGCTGCCTGTCTGCAGCGGGCTGATTCAGCATGTGTTCCACGTGACTGGGGACCTCGGTGAGGTGTGGGGGTCAGGCTTCTTTTGCAAACTCAAACTGGGGGTTGCACTGCATGTGACCAGTTATTTCCACAGTCTCAGGACTGGAGTTTTTTGTAAACTTTGCTGAGCTCAAATTCTGACTCATCTATTTTCTAGTTATATGACTTGAACAATTTAGTTAACCTTTCTGGGCCTCATTATAAAATGAAGATAATAATAGTACTTCCTGCACAGGTTGTTGTGGGTATTAAATGAATAAATACAAATCCCTTAGGTGAGTATCTGGCATATAATGCATATAAGCAACAATAAATGCACAGTTTCCTGTTCCTTTAGCAGATGTAGTGTGACTCCTCCCTATGAACCTTTATTATTTCTTATAGTTATGGTGGGAATTTATTTGTATGTACCTCTGCCATGAATCCCTGAAAATGAAAGCACTGACTTAATCAGCCTTGTGTATGTAGTGTGAAAATAGAACCTGGCCCAGACAGTGGGTTTAACTCAATAAATAAGTGACTTAACAAATGAGTAAAGACATTGAAAATTAAAAATTTCTCCATAAGTGTGGGACTGAGCTGGACCAAGAAGGGATTCCAAATTCATATTTCAGGTTGTTTGATAGTCCCAAAGCTGAACAGAGGCTAGTTTAGGGATTTCCAATGTCCTGGTCCTTGAAATATGCACAGGATGTCAACAATAGAGAGGGACAAGGTGGGTTTCTAGAGGTAGAAGGAGTGGAAAAAAGGGTCAGAAGAAATAGTCTTATAGGAAAATGTACAACCTCTTGATGTTCTGAAAGATGGAGGGAGAAAAGGGGAAGAGTGAGGAGACCTCACAGTGGCTTAGAAAGATGATAAAGAATGGAATGGTGTATTCACCGTGAAGTAGGGATTGTCAGAATTTGAAGAGGAAGAGGAGACAAAGTAAAAAGGATAATGTGATCTACAAGCTAGAAGCTTTTATGTTTCAACAAATGCTCAGCTATTGAGAAACACCTCTGAAACTGACCATGTATGTATGTATGGCTTGGGTGGTTCACAAACCCTATAGCCATGTTTATCTCATTCCCTACAATTCTCTGGACACAATCTGTATGCTATTCTCCAAAATTTTGTTTCATAATTAACAATCACAAAACCTCAGTGGCATACAATAATGTATCTGCATGATTCAGTTGACCTATACTGGGTATCTGCTAATTGCAGATGGCTTTATTTGTGTGTTATTGTCTCCTGGTAATCAGACGATCTAGCCTGAGATCAATTGGGCAACTTGTCTTTGCTTCATATGTCTACCATCTTTTCCCAGAACCAATGGGATAACCTAAACATGTCTTCCCTGTGGAGATGGTACAAGAGGGCAAGTGGAAACATAAAAAGGTTTTCACAGCCTAAGCTCAGAACTAGCATACTGTGACCAGAACTCCACCCTACTGGTCAAAGGAAGTCACAAGGAGAAATCCAGATTTAAGGAGTTGGAAAGAGAGTTTATCTCTTTAATGGAAGGAACAGTAGGCCACAAGATCAGGGACACAAATATGAGAAGGACTGAAAATTGGGGCTATTAATTCCATTGACTAACGCACTAATGATAGTACTCATGCTGGTTCCTTTCAGGACTGAGTTCTTTCCTTCCATGCTGTAAAATGGACAAGAGAACATCACCCTGGGTCATTTGGTGGAACCTACGGAAAACCTGCTACCAAATAGTCAAACACAGTTGGTTTGAGAGCTTTATTATCTTTGTGATTCTGCTGAGCAGTGGGGCACTGGTAAATTATCTTAGTTTTGTGGGGACATTGGGTATCAGGGCATCTGGGGCCACTGTCACGGGTCTTTGAATGTGGGGAGACCAGTTCAGAAGTGGAATTTTCACTGGTAGTTCCTTTAGCAGGTAGAGTTTTGCACAAAAACTTCTACAATCACACTGCAGCTGTGAAATTCTCATGCCAAAGATGCTATTACCTATGGAGAAGAATACTTCAAATCAATGCTGTAAAGTGATTTCTATTCCTTGATCTCTACCCCTCATCTCAGATGATTTCTAGACCCTTTCATTATACCCTACATATCCCGCCCCCTCAGATAATAATGTTCCTATCCTCCCTTCTTTGAAGATCATAGTGCTGCTTTGAAAAAGACAAAACATTATTGGAGGGGGCTACAGGAACCAGAGTAGGACATAACCATATGCTCTGGTATTTCTCATCATTAGTGACCCCTTGAAAGGTAGGAAAGAAGATGCTGCTTTATGTTGATGATCTTCAAACTGTCTGAGTCCCAAGTCCTAGGGAGGTTTAAAAATAACTGCTTCCACAGACATATAGTCATAAACTTCCCCCCTTATCTTCTTATCTTTTACCTTCCTCTGTCTTTTCCTCCCTTTTCTATCTTTATTCCCTCCCCTTCTATCTTATATCTTCCCTTAAGATGGTCATAATATGGAACTAACCTCCCTTAGTGTTTGTTATGTTAAATGAACAGACTGCTGGCTTCTCCTTCTTGATTTAGGGACAGATCAACTTCTTTAAACAAAAAACCAAATGTCTCTACAGCCACCCTAGGGGACTCCCTTAATTAATTTTTATTGCTAGTTCTTGGTCAGGGGGTTACTTGTATCTTCTGGTGACCACATCCCCACTGGATGTCCACTCTTATTCTGTGGTTCTACTCCATACATGGTGCTCATGCAAGTCAGTGGGAAAGCAGTGGTGCTGTCCAAGGGCATAGACATAGAGGTGTAATCAGAGATGTGGCAGAGTGCATACCACCACTGCGCACCACCACTGATCTGATCTTCAGTGAGGCAAGTGTAAGTGGGGCAGAGCAATACTGAACGTACAATGCAGAGGATGCTGGGAGAGAGACCCAACTCATGTCATTGTACATATTTATACAGAAACAGGAATAGCAAAATGCACTGTATTTGGTCTATTGGTCAGCAGCTCAGCCAACCTTAAAGCTGAGTCTTGGGCCCTCCCTATACCCACTGAATCAGAATCTACATGGTAGATTTGGGGCTTGTTAGAATTTGACAAGCTTGAGCTGGGCAACAATGTAATGAGAGCCTCCTGGATCCCAAAATGGCCTAATTGTAAAACAAGAGCCTCCAAAGCTCAGCTGTTGGGCCAGCTCATTCACTGAGCCAACTCAGAGAGCTTAGGCAGCCTGTTGCTGAGCTTTCAAAATGAGAGAGAAAAATGAGTCTCTAACACCAGTCAGATTTGTCTGTCCTCAAGAGGCAAACAAACAATGGCCTCACTGAGGTGACCAGAAGAATAAAAGAGATGGCCTATGCTTCTGAGTGTTTCTAGAAAAGTTGGGAAGAACTGAAAAGGTTAGTAAGGCCAGGAATGGTGCAGTGATCCACTAGGAAGACGTGCATTCCAGGGATAGTGAAGGAGACTATGGGATGACAGGGCAACAGAAATATAGAAACTTTGGTAAGATTTTCCAATTTTTATTTTCATTTACTCAAAGAATCAATTCCATTGGAAAATTTTAGATAGCTTTACTACCTTTTGAGCAAAACCTTATCACTAAGAAAAATGCCATTTTTTATTAACATAAGAAAAGCAAAAAGTAAGCAAGAAATTCTTTGCAAATATCCAATCTGGTCTATGGTTATGTTTTATTATTTCAGGTATTCGAAGATATTCATCTTCCTGAATATCCCCACATCCAAAATTTACTAAATTGTACTGACAATATTTTCACGTCTATTTTTGTTCTGGAGATGGCTCTGAAATGGGTGGCCTTTGGATTTAGGAAGTATTTCACCAATGCCTGGTGCTGGCTTGATTTCATCATTGTGGTTGTAAGTTTACCATTTATGTGTCCCAAGCAGATTGGAGCAGGGGGTGAGGAGGGGGATTATAAGGGAACTCCTTTTCCTGTGTGCCTTTTGTGTGCATCTCCAAAATGTTTTCTTGTCATCATTCCCTCTTCAGAGTACGTGTAGGTAGTTGCCATTTGTCCATCAGCAGCCCAGCCTCTCCTGGGTCCCACCTTTCACATAATGCCCTTTCTATGCACTTTCCCATGATGGCACTCATCTTCTTGTCTCCATAAGCACTACCTATATTGGATGTGAACATAGACTGCCTTTGAGTGTCATCCATTTTCCCTTCTCCTTCCAACTTTCCATTTCAAGACTTCTCAAAGCAGCTAAGCAGTCATCAGATTAGACTAGTCCCATTCTTGATTTTCAGGCAGAAGAAGGGGATAGTTCACATACAGCCTCTCATTTAATCTGTGCAACAATTGTTCTGTATTCAGCACCATTATATGGCAGCTACCATATCACAGATGAGGAAACCCGAAGCTTAGAGGATTAGGAACATGTTTCAAGTCATAGGACTGATTAATGGTGAAATTGGAATTCCTATCTCCTTCTACCTGTATAATGCTAAAGCTAATAGTAGTAACAGTGGACCACATTTATTGAGGGGTTTCTCTGTACTAGGAACTGTGCCATATCCTCTACTTGTGTTCTCTCTTGTAGTTATCACAACCACTCTTTATGGTAGATACTATTATTTTCTCCATATTCAAAGAAAGTTAATAAACCACAGAGAGCCAAAGAATGTTCAAGAGTTCCCAGCAAGAAGTAGTGGAGATAAGATTCAAAACATAGTGTCCCAGAGCTAGATGTGGTGGTTTATGCCTGTAATCCCAGCATTTGGGAGGCTGAGGCAGAGGGATCATTGCTAGTTTGAGGCCAGCCTGGGCTGCATAGTGAGTTCAAGGCCAGCCTGGACTACACAGCAAGACCCTGCCTCAAAACCAAACAAACAGACAAACAAAAACAAATTCCCCAAAACAAAAATCAAGACCAAAACCTAGTAAGTCTCACCCCAAAGTCTTAGACTGTAATATCTATCTTTCTACCATGAAAAAATTTGATTTTGTCCAAACTAGGAAGTAAAAAAATAAGTGCATGAGCATAATCCAGTGGAGTAAACCTTGCCAGAAAACCATATTGCTAGTGGATGGAAACAGGCTGTGTGGTTCAGGCATTTTAGAAAAGTATCAGTACCTGGGTGCTCCAACAGAACTTGAGGGAGGAAACAGAAACAATACAACATTTTTGTCAGCTTCCAGAGTGCAAATAACTCTCACCCATTATCTTAAGTTATGATGAAAAGCCTGTACATTAATGAGCTAGAAGTCTTGTGAACAGAAGACTGTTATCTCCCTCCATGATAGGGATCTTTGCTTACTGAATACTGTATAAGCCCAACACTCAGTATTATAGTTGAATGGGCCAATAATAGTCCAGGTTCTTGTGTGTGACGAGGAAAGTGCACACCAAGTAGTAAGTGGTAAGTAGCTACATTTACCGAAGATCTTGAGAAAGGTAGCAACAGCAACAGGAAAAAGGGGGGAAAAGGCGAATAACTCAGGCTTTCAGAATCTAAAGCTCAGACACCTCTGCTTTTGGTGCCCCCACCCCGACCCCCAAATCCCTCGCTGGCACCAGTGCATGGTGATCTCTTAGGCTTTTGTTATTTTTGTATCTCTCTTAGCATAATGGAGGCAGAAATAACCATAGGGTGCTGTTGCCAGTTAAGTAGAAGTAAGGAAGTGACTCTCTCAGCTCCTTTGTTTCTAACTGTACTATTAGGACACTGTGTCCTAAAGATAACTGATCAATGCAACCTTGGGGAGAGCATTTCCCTTCTTTTACATTAGTTTTTTAATTAATAAAAATGAGGATTATAAACTGACTAAATTGACCAAATATAAAATATAAATCAGGCAATAACCCTTAAAATATCAAAAGAGCAGTTCAAACCACTAAAAGGACCAGTACCAGATGGTTTTACAGGCAAGTTTGACTAAGCTTCTAAAGAGCAGTTAACCTCACTCTTTTTCAAATTGTTACAGAGTAGAAAAGAGAGAAAACTTACAAACTTAATTAATGAGACAAATATAATCTTGATAACAAAATAAATAGGACAGAAATGATCAAGAAAAGAAAATAATCTTATAATCATACATGTTTATAAACCAAAGAGAAAGCACTCAGTAAGCATGGTTCACTACTACTGTTGTTAGCCTGGAGGTCATACAAACTGACTTGCGAATCTCCATTTGACCACTAATCAACTCCAGGACCTGAACCAAGTTTCTCATCCTTTGAGCTTCAGGCTTTCTCGTCTGTTATATGGTAGGTGCTGTAGTACACTGCTTAGCTTGGGACATAGCTGTGCAGATTAAGTGAGAGAATTGAGGGGAGAGTTTGAGACAGGTTCTTGCTATGTAGTTCAGGCTGGCCTCGAACTCATGGCAGTCCTCCTGCCTCAGCCTCCCAAGTGCTGGGATTACAGCCATGTGCCACTGTGCCTGGCTAAGTGAGAGAATTTTTATGACCAATCCTATAATGTTGCTTGTCAACCAACATTACATGTAACGATTTTTATAATTTTGGAGTAGAAGAACACAAACATAAACCACATAAAATATGCAAATTCAACTACATCAAAATATAAAACTTTTATTTTTCTATTAAACAATACTAAAATTATAATTAAAGACAAGCAAGAGTCTGAGATACAGTATTTGTCATGCATGTAGTAGGCCATTATTACAATATATAAAACTCCCTACAGATCCTCAGGAGAAAGACAAGCCAAAGTAAGAATGAAAGAAAAATACAAACAGGCAACTCACAGAAGGAATTTAAGATAATAATGAATGTATAAAGAAATGCACAGTACCAGTATTTTCACTAGTTAGCACAGAAGTGCACTGTAAAATCAGAGATCTCTTTCACTTATTCGATTGACAAATATTTTAAAGTTCGTTGATATCTAATATTGAGAAGGATATAGGAAAATGGAGTATCTTAATCACTGCTAACAATTTACATGGTACAACCATTATAGGAAAAGCTTTGCACTATTAAATAAAATTACAAAGGATCCCAACGTACAATCTAGAAATATCACTTTCTCTTCTACATCCAAAGAAAACTCTTGAATATATACAGGAAAAACACACATGCCGTCAGTTTATTGCTGTTCATAGTAGTAAAGAAATGGAAATTACCTAGATACTCACTAAAGGAGAATAGATCCAAAAAACCTGATTATTTATATGCTGTAATATTCTACAACAGTTAAAAGGCACGAACTATAAGAATATACATGATAATTTCAAAAGCATTGCAGAGTGATAAATGCAAGCTAAGTCTTACCATCCTTTTCCTAGGCTAGGGATAGTAGAAAGAGTATTTGTGAGAGACTCCCTGGAATACTCTTCCAACAAGCAATACTATTAGCAGCAACAGGCCTTTTTTAAAAATCATGATAAATAAGAACATTTTAAATTGGTTATAAAATTTTTAAATTGTGTTATTCTGTTATATTCACCTAATTTGCAGATATGTTACTACTACATTGAAGCTGACAGGACTAGTGGGGAATGTTTTAGATAACAGTGAACTTTGACATTGGCTATTTCAAGGACACCATAACTCACCTTCTGGCCAACTGAGCTACTCCTCTTCCAAGATGAACCTCTTTGACTCCAAGACAAATAAAAGATACTGAATATCTGTTAAAAGAGGCCTGGAGTTCAGCATATTGTTAGGGTTTCATTCAGTGTACTTAGCATAACTTCCCCACCCTCTGTCCTATCCCATTAGGAAGAAGTATTTGGGAGAGAAAAATGCATTTTGTTTCCCAAAAAGGAGCTATGTGAGTAATGAGAAATATTAGCAAACAAGTTATTTTTTTCTTTGTAACTTTTTATTTTAATCTAATTTCAAACTAGTGGAAAAGCTGCAAGAAATAGTATAAAGAACCTTTCATCTCTAGTTTCACCAGCCTCCCATCTGCATATATTCTCATATTCTCTCCTCCCTCTTTCCCTCTCTAAGATTAAATTACAAGCATCATGCACCTTTACTGCTAAACATTTCAGTCTGTATTTCCTAACAAGGGGATTGTATCATGTAATTAGAATATAATGATCAAAATTAGGAAATTTAGCATTAATTCTATACTAAAGTCCACATCCATTTCCAAATTTTGTCAGTTGTCACAACAAGATTCTTTATGACTAATTCTCTTTACTGACCTGCCTTCTGTCCCTGCTCGAATCCAGGACCCAATTCAAAATCCCATTCCACATATCATTGTCATGTTTCTTTGGTTTCCTTTAATTCACATTAGTTTCTCATTTTTTTCCTGGTCTTTCATAAACAATACAAATGCATCTTTCCCACTCTTATGGACTAGATTTACCAGACCAGGAGAGTGGCCACCTTTCCTCTGCCTTTTCCTTCCAGCAGGGTCTGACTTGTTGCTAGACTCGGCCTCTCAAGCCCTCTTGGCTTCCCCAGACACTCACAGTCAGTTCTCCTCCCGCCAGGTCTCGGTGGTGGTCAGTTTTGTGGACCTACAGAAATGGAAAGCCTTACGGACTCTGCGAGCACTGAGGCCTCTTCGAGCACTGTCTCGATTTGAAGGAATGAAGGTACAGTCTCCAAGTGGATGGATGGAGATTCCCCCTAACAGAGAAAGGCAAAGAGACTGGCTGCTCTTCTGGGATTGGCCTTTCTTCAATTGCTAAGCTTTTCATAGGGTTCCTCCCACCCAGCCCCTTCAGAATCCTAGGACAGGGATCTCCTAAGTCATCACAGGATGCTGCTCAGGTTATTCTCAGTGACAGCTGGAACTGACAGCAGGATTTGCCATGGGGTGGGGGACAAAGTGTGGTGAGTAAAGAGAGAATTTGAGGAAATCCAGCCCTGCACATCAGGCTCATCCTGGGATGGTAAAGATCTTGGTAAGTCCTACCCATCTGTTATGTTTTTCTTCTGCTCTGTTTCTTTAAGGTGGTGGTTAATGCTCTCATAGGGGCCATACCAGCCATTGTGAATGTTTTGCTTGTCTGCCTCATTTTCTGGCTCACGTTTTGTATTCTGGGAGTAAACTTCTTTTCTGGAAAGTTTGGAAATGTAAATGATAACAAAATTCTAAGAGATGACAAATGCACTAATGAAAATTATACCTGGAACCCCCCAAATGTCAACTTTGACCATGTGGGGATGGCTTACCTCGCTCTGCTGCAAGTGGTAAGTGCTGTTGGTAAGTGCTGTTGTTTCTCACTCTGAGAAGAGCAAACTTGCGAAATCTTAAATA
Source organism: Heterocephalus glaber (assembly GCF_000247695.1). Next base: position 2,166,620 of record NW_004624731.1, read on the forward strand.
ATTTCTCAGGTCATAAAATTAGGTGACTCCATTAAGATAATAGAATTGAATCCTCATGTGGGAGCCAGTGCCCTCTGAAACTGTTTCTCACTGAGAATTTCCAACTTTGTGGGCCACTGAGCCTCTCCCCTATCTTCTGTGGTGTGTGCGCTCTAGAGCTCCAGCCAGACAGGAGCAGAGCCTCAGGTGCAGGTCATTGTAAACAATTCCCCATTCACACTACAGTAGCCAGGTCTTGGAGCCGTCTTGCAGACAGAGATGGCATCAGGAAAGAGTCTGGTCTTTCCTGTGATTAGGGCTCAGATTCTCTAGCAAACTTTCAGGTTTGTTTTTGTTCTTTATGAAAATGAAGAGGAAAATAATAATCCAAGGTCCTTGGGTTGTTGTTTTGTTTTTGTTTTATGGTACTGAGGATTGAATCCAGGGCCTTCACACTGGAACTGTATTCCCAGCCATTTTTACTTTTTATTTGTGAATCAAGGACTAGCTAACTTGCTAAATTTGAGACTGGTCTCAAACTCTTAGTCCTTCTGCCTCAACCTCCTGAGTAGCTGGGACTATAGCTGTGCACTACCACATCTGGCTCTATGTTCTTTTATGTGGGTATTCTATCCTGGCATGAAGGGCACCATCTTATTGACATTTGCCCAGGGGGCCTGGTAACCTTTGTATAGCATGTATTCATTGATGGCAAGTTGAGGCCATGTTTCTCCCTTCTGTTTCAGGCAACATATAAAGGCTGGATGGACATTATGTATGCCGCTGTTGATTCCACAGAAGTAAGTCAATGTTACACAGTGTTCTAGAATGTTAGATTCAAATCAGGGATATTGTGAGTACATGGGCAGTGTAAAACTTTTCTGCATTATAGTTCTGTCAGCCAGGGTTCTCTGCTTTGTTTTCTTTTGGACAAAATTATGAAATACCACTGCTTGATAAATAGGAATCTAATGCATTCTCCAGTGAAAATCTGACACCCTTATATTTTTTAAGTCCAGTGTTCTTTCTCTCTGATGAATGAGGAAAAAACATTCATGTAAGAGATGGAGCCAGAAGCAACAGTATAACAGGAGGGTTGACTCTTCTCTCATCTCTTCCAAATGGTGCACAGGAAGAAGGCAAATTTCAGAGACTACCTGTTTTAGACTGTGAGAAATCCTTAGTATTGGGCTAAATCTGAGCAGGAGAGACCCTCCTATGGCTCTGATTTCCCTGGAGACTAGAGGGGATTCTGGTGATTGCCAACTCTGAGTTTCAGTTAAAGAAAAAATAATCATGGATTCCAGAAATTTGAAGAGTATTCAATAATCTAGTCTATTTTCTGTTTCTCAGCTGGGAAAATTGAGGGTTAGAAAGGAAGAGAGGGCCGGCAATTTAGCTCAGTGGTTCCACTGCCTGCCTTGCAAGTGCAAGGACCCGAGTTCAATCCCTGGTACCAAAAAAAAAAAAAAAAGAAAGAAAACAAGAAAGCTGCCCAGAGCTACAGAGTGTGCCAGTGGTGGGTACTGAATGACAGATAGCATAGACACATCCCACAGATGACAGAGCTATCAATACTCGGAGCTATAATTTTAAAAAATGATCAGGAGGAAGAATGGGAAATCATCTCACTACCTATCCCCAAAAGCATAAGCCTGATGACAATATGTGCAAACTATTCATTCACCAAGGGCTTACATCTGGAATGTATAAGGAACACAAGCAACTTAGAAACAACAGGAATAGTCCAACTTTAAAATGAGCAAATAATCTGAATAGACATTTCTCAAAGAGGATATGAAAATGAATAACAAATATACAAAAAGATACTCAACATTATTAATCATCAGAGAAATGTAAATCAAAACCACACTGTTCTATCATCTTACCCAAGTTGGAGTAGCTATTATCAAAACAAAACAAATGCCAAATGCTGGTGAGGACACAAAGAAAGGGCAACTCTTGTACACTGATGGTGGGAATGTAAACTAGTATACCCATTATGAAAAATAGTATGGAGATTACTCAAAAAAGTAGAAATATAACTACCATATATAACTACCATAATATACCCATATGAGTATATATCCAAAGAACTTGAAATCAGTATGTTGAAGACACATCTGCACTTGCATGATTTTTTGCAGCTCTATTCACAGCAGACAAGTATGGAATCAATCCAAGTGTCTACCAGTGGATGGATGGATGGATGGATGGATAGAGAATATGTGGTAAATGTACAGAAGGGGGTATTCAGTCATAAAAAGTGAATGAAATTTTGTCATTTGTAACATGGATGACATGTTATTCAACATTATGGTCAATGAAATAAGTCAGGCACAAAAAGACAAATATTTCATGTTCTCATTTATATGCAGAAGGTATGGTCTCATAGAAGTAGACAACAGAGGAGTGCTTACCAGAGCCTTGGAAAAAAGGATGGAGAGAAAATGGTTAAGGTACAGAAGTGAAATTGGATAAGAAGAATAACTTCTAATATTCTATAGTGCAGCAGAATAACTATGGTTGACAACCATTAATTATTTCAAAATAACTAGTAGGGAAGATTTTGAAAGTTCTCAAAAGAAATGATAAATGTCTGAGGTTGTGAGTATACTAATTATGCTGATTTGCTCGTTACACATTATATATATATGTATTGAAATGTCACACTGTTCTCCCATAAACACATATTACTATGTGTCAATTAGAAATATAAATGTATATATTTAAAAACATAAAGAACTTGGATGAAAGAAGTCTCAGATACTTTGGGCATATACCAACCTGAAGAACTTGGTTGGAGTCAATGTGTATCTACTCTGAAGCCTGATTGTCCATTCATTCATGCATTCGTTTAGCATATATTGAAAATCAACATATTAGAGGATATGCTAGGCACTAGGAATTTCAGAGTGAAAGGGCAAAACCACAGATAGAACAGTGCACAGGACAGTGGACCCTATATGAAGGGTGTATTTGTTCAACAATGTTTGGTAGTTTAGTCACCTCTGCCCAAGGTGAATGTGCCCCTTCTCTGGTGACCTTGTTTTCCATATGGTTACTTCAAATATATAACCATACAGATGCACAGCAGACTTTCTTTTTTTAATTTTAAAAGCTACTATTGTAATTATTAATGCATATTAATTGTACAAATTATCAACAGCGGGTTTCACTGTGACATTTTAATACCAGTATAACTGTGCCTTAATCATGCCTCTCCCTTCTTTTGCCTTCCTTTCTTCTACTTTCCCTTCTTCCTTGGCCCCCTACCTGGACTCTAATACTCTGTTTTCTATTTTTAGGTCATCTTTGTTTTGGTTGTTGTTTGTTTCGATGGTTTACACAAATGAGAGAAAATATGTTATACTTGTCTTTGATGTCTGGCTTATTTCATTTAAAATGATGTCTTCCAGTTCCATCCATTTTCCTGCAGATGACAGGATTTAATTCTTCTTTATTATTCAGTAGTACTCCATTGTGTATAAATACCATATTTTCTTTATCTGTTCAGCTGTTGATAGGTACTTAGGCTGATTTCATACCTTGGCTATTTTGAATAGTGCCTTGATAAGTATGGTTATGCAAGGGCTTGGGATTTAGCTCAGTTGTTCCAACAACTGCCTTGCAAGCACAAGGACCCAAGTTCAATCCCCGGTACAAAACAAAACAAAAATATGGTTATGCAAGTACCTCTGTATTGTATGCTGACTTCATTTCCTTCAAGTATATATCCAGGAATGTGAGAGCTAGATCATAAGGTAGTTCTATTTTTAGTTTTCTGAAGAACACTGTTTTCCACCATGGCTGTGCTAATTTTCATTCCACCAACAGTGTGTGAGTGTTCACTCAGGAGATTTACAATAGAGAAATGTGATCATACCACTCCTCTCTCTTAAAATCTCTTGGTGGATCTCCATTGCTTAGAAGAAAAATCTAAGCCTCTGACCACTCAACTCCCCACCATGAATACACTCAAATTATGTGAGGGGAACAAAAGAAGAGCTCCCCACAGCAGTCATGGCTGTCAACAGGAGGTAATGTGGTTAGGGTTGCTGCTGAGGAACACTTTGGTCTTCTAGATAAAGCAGTTGGGATGGATTCATTTCTCTTCACTAAGTGTTTTTTCTTATTAAAAAATCCCCAACAGGAAGGACTACCACAATTTGAGGCAAATGCACTCATGTACCTTTACTTCATAGTTTTTATCATCTTTGGCTCATTCTTTACACTGAATCTCTTCATTGGCGTTATTATTGACAACTTCAATCAACAGCAAAAAAAGATAAGTATGCGAGTTGTACTGATTTAGGGATTTCCCCTCTCTTCTGCAAAGGGCTTTAGTAGAACATAGTTCAGATGTAGGCTACCGGGTAGAGTAGCATTTGTAATCTGCACAAGAACAGAAAGGGGGCTTCTGCCTGGAGAAGACCCTCAGAAACAAGGTTGAATGGGAACTGGAAAATCTAGGTTTTGTTAAGTTATTGTTTTTATACTGTCTTAATGTTATATTATTGTGAGGATGAAACCTGGTCATAATTGGACCCTAAGAGAATAACAGCCTCCAGGATTGGCATTTCTGACACTATACTCTTATGTATGTATGTATGTATGTATGTATGTATTTATTTATTTTATACTCATATTTTAACAACATTTCCAGTGTACCTTGATATCCACAATAAAAAGAAGGGACATTATTCTTCCCACAAACTTGTGTCCTGGCCCCCAACACAAGCCTACTTGAAGCTACTTAAAAAGAAGATGACTAGAGAAGAGGCAGGGCTAAGAAGGGTTACTCCATGCATTTTAATACTCAGATGTTGCTTCTCTGATTCTGAAATCTACAAGAGCTTTGTACTATGTAAAATTAAGGAAGATAAAAAGAACATTGAAATCACCTTACAACAATCACCAAATGATGACCACTTTAGACAATGCCTCTTATCATTTTGGTAGACACCCTCCTGCCAACACCCATATTTGCGATTACTTTATATTTTTATTTTTTGACAGAAAAATTAATTATTGTTTATTTATTTTCTTGTTAAAGTAGTACATGTTTGCAGTACATAGTGATCACATTCATCATGAAGAATTTGTACATGTACATAACACATCTTAATTCTTTTTTTGGTCTCTCTTTTCCTCCCCTCCCTGAAAACGTTTCTCCCCTTCCCATTTGTAAGATTTTTATTTTCATTTTTCTCCTTCAATTCTTTTTTTCACTAAATTCCCTTTTCCCTCCTTCCCACCCTCTTCCCCCATCTCTTCTTCCCCTTCCCATTTGAAAAAGTTCTTCTTACTTCCTAATATCTATCCTCTATTTTGCTCCTTATTTGTGCTTTGGGTTTTTCACACAAGAGAAACAATGCAATATTTAAACATGTGTGTCTGATTTATTTCATTTAAGATTATGGCCTTGAGGACCACCCATTTACCTAAAGTGTGCCAAATTTATCCTTTTCCATGGCAGAGTAGTACTCCACTGTATATAAATACCACATCTTTATCCATTCATCTGTTGATGGGCATCTGGGCTATTTCCAAGATTTAGATATTATAAATTATGCTGATATGAACATGGGTGTGCATGTATCACTGTGGTATGATGACTAACTCTTTTGGTAAGATACCTACAAGGAGAATAGCTGGGTCAAATGGAACCTCTAGTTTTAGTTTTTGGAGGAATCTCCATGCTGATTTCCATAATGGTTACACCAATTTACACTTCCACCAACAATGGAGAAGGGTTCTTTTTTTCCTGCAGCCCCTCCAGCATTTGTTACCAGTTGATTTCTTGATGATAGCCATTCTTTCTGGAGTGAAATGGAATCTTGGTGTTTCAATTTGGATTTCTCAAATGGCCAGTGATATTGAGCATTTTTTTGTGTATTTATTTGGTGTTTGTATTTCTTGATTCGAGAAGTGTCTATTTATTTCAGATGTCCATTTTTGGATTGGGTCTTTAAATTTGGGAGGGGTTCTAATTTTTTGAGTTCTTTATAGATTCTAGATATTAGTCCTCTGTCTGAGAAGTTGCTGGCAGTAATTTTCTTCCATTCTGTAGGTTGCCTCTTCACTTTGTTGGTGGTTTCCTTTGCTTTGCAGAAGCTTTTTAATTTGATGTGATCCCATTTGTTGATTCCTTGCAATATTTCTTGTGCAACAACAGTTTTGTTCATAAAATCTTTGTGTACACCCATGTATTCAAGAGTTTTATCTATTCTATCTTCCAGCATATTTAGTGTTTCTGTTTTAATATTTAGATCTTTGATCCATTATGATTTTAGTTTAGTGCATGGTGGGAGATATGGATCCAGATTCAATCTTTGGCATGTGGAAAGCCAGTTTTTCCAGTACTATTTGTTAAAGAGGCTGTCTTTTTTCCAGTGAAGGTGTTTGGCCTCTTTGTCAAAAAGAGTTCCTGGAGTTATTTCTGCATCCTCTATTCTGTTCCACTGTTTTTTGTTTGGTTTGGTTTGGTTTGGGGTTTTTTGCCAATACTTTTTGTGTTTCTTTTTTAATCACTGTAGCTTTGTAGTATAATTTGAAGTCTGGGATTGTGATGCCCTCTGCCTTGCCCTTGTTGCCCAGAATTGCTTTTGCTATTCTAAGTCTCTTCTGGTTCCATATGGATTTTAGTATTTTCTCTAGTTCTGTGAGAAATGCTATTGGTATTTTGGGGTTGCATTAAATTTGCATAACATTTTTGAAAGTATGGCCATTTTCATTATATTCATTCTTTTGATACAGGAACAGGGGCCATCTTTCCATTTTCTGATATCTTCTTCGATTTCTTTTTTCAAAATACTAGTTTTTAGTGTACAGGTCTTTCACTTCCTTGGTTAGGTTAATTTCTAAGTATTTTATTTTTCTTGATGCTATTGTGAAAGGTATCATGTCCTTAATTTCTCTCTAGGTGAATTTGTTATTTGTGTACAGGAATGCTATTGATTTTTTAGTGTTGACTTTGTATCCTGCTATACTACCAAATTTGGTTATTGTACGAGTCTTTTGGTGGAGTTTTTGAGGTTTTCTGTGTAGAGTATCATGTCATCAGCAAATAATAATAATTTAACTCTTTTCTTTTCTATCCACATTCCTTTTATTTCTTTGTCTTGTCTAATTGCTCTGGCTAATATTTCGAGAACTATATTGGACAGAAGTGGTGATAGTGGGCAGCTTTGTCTTGATCCTGATTTTAGGGTGAAAGCTTTCAGCTTTTCTCCATTTGGTCATTTGTCATAGATGACTTTTATCAAATTGAGATAAAGACCATCTATTCCAGTTTTCTTCAGGGTTTTTTTTTTTTTATCATGAATGGGTGTGGATTTTGTCAAATGCTTTTTCTGCATCTATTGAGATAATCATGTGGTTTTTGTCTTCACTTTTGTTAATGTGGTGTATTACATTTATTGATTTGCATATGTTCAACCATCCCTGCATCCCTGCATTCCTGGAATGAAGTTTACTTGGCCACTATATACTCTTTTTGCTGATTTTCTGCATTCTGTTTGCCAGTATCTTATTGAAGATTTTTGCATCTATGTTCATTAAAGAGATTGGTCTATAGTTTTCTTTTTTGGTTGAGTCCTTTTCTGGTTTTGGTATCTGGGTAATGTTTGCTTCTAGGAATGAGTTTGGGAGTATTGCTTCCCTTTCAATTTCATTAAAGAGGTTGCAAAGCAATGCAATAGATCTTCTCTAAAGTTCTTATAGAATTTGACAGTGAATTCCTCAGGAGCTCAGTTTTCTTAGTAGTTTTATTAATTACATCTTTAATTTCATTAACTGATATTGGATTATTCAGAATTTTTGTATCTTTTTGCTTCAGCTTTGGAAGTTTATATGTTTCAAGGAATCTATCCATTTCTTCTGAATCTTCCATTTTATTGGAGTACATGTTTTCAAAGTAGTTACCAATTACCTCCTGGATTTCTGCAGAATCTGCTGTGATTTCACCCTTTTCATGTCTATTTGCATGGATTTGGGTCTTTTCTTTCCTTGTTTTGATAAGGTTGGCTAAGGATTTGTCTATTCTTTGATTTTTCAAAGAGTCAACTCTTCGATTCATTGGTTCCTTGCATTGTTTTTTAGTCTTATTACATTAATTTCTGCTTTAATGTTTATAATTTCCTTCCTTGGGGCTTGGATTGTTCTTGTTTTTCTAGGACCTGGAGATAACATCATTAGGTTATTTATTTGAGTTCATGCTATTTTTCTGATGTGGGAATTTATTGCTATAAGCTTCCCTGTTAGGACTGTTTTCCTTGTGTCCCATGCCTTCCGTTAAGTTATACTGGCATTATTGTTTGATTGTAGGAAATGTCTAATTTCTTTTTAAATTTCACCTGATTATTCTAGAGAGCATTATTTAATTTCCATGTGTTTGCATAATTTCTGTGGTGTCTTTTGCTGTTGATTTCTAGTTTCATTGCACTATGATCTGATAATATGCATGGGATAATTTCTATCCCTTTGCATTTACTTAAGCATATTCTCCGAGCTAGTATGTGACCTATTTTGGAGAAAGTCCCATGTGCTGCTGAAAAAAATGTGTATTCTGTTGTTAGGTGAAAAACTCTGTAGCTATCTATTAAGTCCATTTGTTCAAAGGTTTGGTTCAACTCTGATATTTCTTTGTTGAATTTTTGTCTAGTTGATCTCTCCATTTGTGACAATGGGGTATTGAGGTTCCCCATTACACCTATATTGTAGTTGGTGCTTATCTGATTTTTCATGTCTATTATTGTTTTATGAAGTTGAGTGTGCCAGTAATTGGTACTTATATATTCATGATTTTTATCCTTTCATGTTGAATTGTTCCCTTAACCTTCTTTGTCTCTTCTCATCAGGCTTGGCTTGAAATCTACTTTGTCTGCAATTAAAATAGCTACTCCTGCTTTTTTCTGGGTTCCTGTTTCATGGAATATTTTTTCCAAGCTTTGACTTTCAGTCTACGAATTTTGGGGTTAAATGTGTTTCTTGTATGCAGCATATTCTTAGATCTTGTTTCATGATCCATTCTGCTAAACTGTCTTTTGATTGGTGAGTTGAGACCATTCACATTGATGGTTATAACTGAAAGGTATTGACTTATCCTTTTCATTATATTATTTTCCTGCCATTGGTTCCTTTTATACCATTCTATTTAACTGAATTCTGATAAGGTTCATGAGGTCATAGATAGGGCCTTTCAGAGCTGGCTGGATTTAGGGCATGTCATACTGGGGTTAAGGGTATGTTCATCCACTAACTGGAATTAGCATAGTTCTGGTAGCACCACCTAAAAGGCTGATAGTCTGAATGAAATAAAAGGGAAAGGCAGGCTGGCTGCTGATGCTTGTTGCTCATGACCTTCTGCCTACCATGCCATGGACTGTTTCTTCTCTGTGACACCCCTCTGCTATATTGCCCTGCCTTGGAGCCAGCTGACTATGGTACTGAAACCTCTACAAACTGTGAGCTGAAATAAACCTCTCCTCCTTTAACTTGTTGGTGTTGGGTATTTTGTCCCAACAAGGAGAAAAATAATTAAGATACTTGCCTTGCCTAGTGGATTCTTTCTATTGGGCTTTTTGGCATTGTTGTCTTTATTGTGTTTTTCTAGAATATCCTTGAGAATTTTTTAGATTGCTGGTTTGATGTCATGAATTTGTTGCTTTTTATCATGAGAGTATCTTATTTCTCCATCAATTTTGAAAGATAGTTTTGTGGGATACATCAATCTGGGTTGGAAGTTGTTTTCTTTTCAGGCTTAAAACATTTCACTCCAAACTCTCCTTGACTTTAGGGTTTGTGGTGAGAAGTCTGCTGTAATTCTGATGGGTTTTCCTTTATAAGTATTTTGTTTCTTTTCCCTAACAGCTTTTAAAATTCTTGTGTTACATTTCTGGAATCTTGAGTATTGTGTGTGGTGGGGTGGTTTTTTTCTGATCATGGCTGTTCAGGTTTCTATATGCCTCACTGATCTGTATGTTAAATTCTTTTTCCTTATCTGGAAAGGTTTTTTCTCTTACTTTTGTAATCAGTTTTTTTAATGCTCTTTGTGCTATCTTCTGATGTTTCATTACTTTCAATTAATCTTAGATTAGTCTCCTTTGCATGATCTAGCAGTTGCTGGATCCATTTTTCAGGTTCCCTTGTTATTTTTAGTGTTTCTCTCATTAGTTGATCCCAACCACGGCCCTGTCTTCTAGGTCTCACATTGGTCAGTTCTACTGCCTATACTTTCAATAAGGGTTTTGTTGTTGTTGTTGTTGTTGTTGTTATACCAGGGATTGAACTCACGACCTTGTGCTTGCCGAGGCTGGTGGCTCTGAACACCTGAGCTAAATCCCTGGCCCTCGATAAGGTTTTTAATCTCCTGGAATTCTGTTTGAAACTATTTTAGGAATTCAAATTCTTTTCTATGCTGGGTATTCATGGCTTGGATCTTTGTTTAAAAGCTCCTCTCATTTTTTTATTGTTATCTTCTCTTGATTTACTGATTATTTATTTTATTATGATTGTTATCTCATTAATTATCTCTGCTTTGAATTCATCAAATGTCTTATTGATCTGTTTGTTATTTCCACTGCTATCATTTTAGACATTTCAGCTGTGTGGCTGTTGATTTTTTCCCCTCTTGATGGCCTGTGGATTTGCTTTGGGGCGGGGGTGGGGTTGAGAGCTTTTAGAGCATTTGGCTTCCATGTTTTCTTTTTGGTTGGTTTGTTTTCTGTGCTGAGGCTTGCAGATTGCTTGTGGTGGATAGCTTTATTGCTGGTCTCAAGACTTCTTTTGGTAATGTCTACTTTTCCGAGATGTCTTTTATGTGTAGCTAGCTGGTCTTTGGGTCTGTCCCAGGATCAAACCACCTCTGTTTATTAGGCAGAAGAGGATTCAGCCTATTTGGCCCAGTACTCATTTCTTTGGTAATAGACTGCAGTATTTTTTATGGCCCCCAAGCAATCTAGATATTAATATACAGAGAAAACCAGTTGATATCAACAACTATGTCACCTTGGTTAAACTGGTAAAATAGAAACAATAGCATCAAATACAAACTGGATAATAACAAACTCTAATAACTAACACTGTATCACCTTTAACCATAGAAACAAGATCTATAATTATAGAACAAACTCTAAGACAAACTGGATATTGATATGCAGTAAATACTCAATAGAGCAATTTAACCTCCATTAACAATAGAACAGTCTTCAACCATAGTAAGATACAGTTAACCATCTATAGATGCTTATAGTAAGGAGGATGTGGTGCCGGAATGGAAGCATGAAAAAACTGGAATTTGAAAATTAAGCAATGGAAGATGGAAAGAAAGTGGTAAAATTGAAATAAAATATTTTATTAAGGAATAAAAGAAAATTAGTATTAGATAACAGTAACAGAAAACCAATTAGGAAAAGGATAGATAATAAGGAATCTCTAGAGATTAATCTAGAGAAAGAAAAACATACTAAGGAAACAAATTGAAAGAGATAGTGAGTAAAGAAGGGAGAGAGAGGGAAAAAAGGAGAAACTAATCAAACCATAAAACAACTAATATTTAGAAAGAGGCAACAAGAAAATGGGTGATAAAATTCCAAAGTCTACCAAATGAAATTAAATTTTAAAATATCAACAGAGGAGAAAAACAAACAAACAGTCAAAAGAAGGGAGAAAAAAAGAGAAAAATTCCTACTTAGTTCCAGAACAGTATTTTTCTTTCAGAGCTTACAGTCTTTAATCCACCAACTCACTTTCCTCTCTACCCCTCTAAAAGCCTGTGGGCTTGTGTGATGACCCCTCTGTTTGAGGGGTCCCCCAACTATAATCCTCTGTCTGTGGCAATTGCCCAACCTATGACACAGGCCCAGGGAAGGGGTGGGACCTTGGATTCTGGATGAAGACTCCAGCAAGCATGGGGCACCTGGCACAGAGTCAGCTGGTTGGGGACCAACACTAAATATTTGATGAATATTCCTGTGTCCATGGGACCAGCTCAAAACACAAGATAGAGGCTCTTGCCATCCCAGGGGACTGAGTGGAGACTCAGGTGTGCCTGGGACTGACATAAGAAGATTTCCATGGGCTCAGGGAGGGTGCTAGCACTGTGTGGAATCTCATGTGGTCCTGGGGCACCAGGCAAATCGGGTGGACCTTTACCCAGTCCTGAGTATGAGGCAGAGCTTTAGTGGGCATGGGACTGTGTGCGGCCTCCTACAGGCCTGGGTTGCCAGTTGAAGACTCATGAGTCTGGGGCTTCCCGTGGACACACAGGCTGCCAGGACTGGTGCTGGATGTCAGAAAGTCTCTAGTGGGTCTGGGGGTGGCAGCAGGGCAGTGAGCACTGGATGGGGACTCAAATGATCTTGGGGTGCCTGACACAGACCAGTGCTAGCTCTGTGTGCCAGATGGAGGTCCTGGTTGGCGTTGGTTCAGACTAACTTGAAGCACCCAGTGATGAATCAGGTGTGCCAGGAACACTTAGTTGGGACTTAAATGGGCCCAGTATAGATAGTGACTCCAGGCAAAGATAGAAGTTGCTGTTCACTTATTTATTGTTTCACTCCCTGAGGTTATTCAGGAGGTGGGGGGGCCCTGTCCTTGTTGGGTGCTGATGAGGGTGCTGCAGGGTTTCAGCTTTCTCAGTGTTCAGAGAGGGAATGAAGCGGGGAAGGGATCCATGTACCCAGAGTCTATCCTGGGAAGCTAGTCTCTGCAACACTCCTTGGTTCTCTCTGGGTTTTGGGAAGTTCTCAAGATGGTTGTTCCTGGGAGAGGAGAGAGTGAGGGCCCTGCAGACTTACCCTGGTGGACCACTTCCCTTCTTTTTAATTCCTATTCAGATGTTTTGTTTGGTCTACAAGTACTTTCTTTCAAACTGATTTTCTGTATCGGGGTATATGTCCTTTTCCTACTTCCAGTTACCTGTTTTTAGTTGATCTTCTCTGAATCTCTCCTATGGGATGCCTCCTCTATTCAGTCATGTTTTACCTCTTCCTGTATTTTTAATTTTGTAGTTTATGAGCTCAGTTATAAGCGTATGCCTAAAATCATTTTCACTGTAAAATTTTTCAGGGCTGAATTTTACCACATGTTATGAACAGACAAAAAATTCTGTCATTCCTCAGTGGACATTTAGGTCATTTCTAAATTTCTTGCTCTTTGCAACAATGATGAACATTCTTAGAATTCTGTATATTTCTGATTATTTTCTAAAAAAAAGTTTCTAGGCTTGGAATACTGAAGGCATTAAAGATATTGACAGATTATCTCTTAGAAGCATTTTCATAGGTAGCATTTTTCTTTTTTTAAAATTAGTTTTATTGGTACATTTTAGGTATACAATTTAATGACATTCATCATTGGAAATTTACACCTTTACATAATCTTTTTTGGTTCTTATTTTTTTCCCATTCCCCTGCCCGCCCTTCAACTCCTCCATCCCTCCCTATTTACAAAGACTTTGTTTCCATTTTTTCATTTTCTCATATTAATTCCATTCCCTTCTTTCCTTTCCCCTCCCCCTCCCCCTTCCCCTTCCCCTTTGCCCCTTTTCTTCCTATTTCATATCTATTATTAGGTAGCCTTTTTCTACAAGGCATGAAATAATGTCTTGTTCCTCCCTTCTCATTGTTATAATTTATTAGATCTTTTCTAGACTGATGGAAGAAAATGCTACCTCTTTGTTTTATATTTATTTATTTGATTATTAGTAAGGTTAGGGGTTTTCATAGGTTATGGCCAAAACCACTTCCTAAGAGTCATCTGTTTATATCTTTTGCCTATTTTTAAGACAGATTGGCATCTTTTTCCCATGCATTTTAATATAAGTCTAATTTGTGGCATACTTCTTACATTTTTGTAATGACATTTTGGACTTACGTTAGAATTTTTACTTATGTTAGTAAATCAAATACTTGTGTTTGTACTTTTATTACTAGCTAGTAATACTCATGTTAGTATTTTTATGGAGTCAAATTCCCAACCTTGTCCTTTTGGACTTCTTTTTTTGCATTTATGGACTGAAGGCATTTCAAGCTCTTTTTAACCTTCCTGTTGAACTCATGTGATTCATCCAAAATGGACTTTGGTACCAAGTAGCCTGCTTGGCACCTACTGGGAGAATCATTTGCTATTATCACACAACTGTATTCTGCCATGCAGGAGGAAGTAAGCAATGTAGAGTCACCTCTGTAATAGGCAGAGGTGCAATCTTGATTGCAATCAATACCTCCAATTTGGGTGTCAGCCCTTGTGATTTTAAATTTAAACTTTGAATGGAAATCATTGTTTTGCAGTTCATGGCATTCTTTTGTTTTGTTTTGTTTTTTATAATGGAAAATTTCAAACAAAAGTATACTAGAATGAATTTAAAATATCTATTACCCAGCACAACATTTATTGACATAAGAACATCCTGTACCATCTGTATCCTTACTCAACTTTGCTACTAGATTTGTTTTATGGAGCAAATCATAGACAGCACAACATTTCATTTATAACTATTTCAGAATATATCTCCTTTAAAACATAACCATAATTTCATTATCACACCTAAACATTTGAAATTAATTCTTTAAATTTATCAACTACTCAGTCTATGTTCAGGTTGCCCTGAGCCTTTAATTTTTTAAGGGTTTTATTAATTTTTATCTCATTTGTTTATTCATTTCTATTAAAGTTTAGTTTGGTCTTGTTTTCAACTTAAGATCCAAATAAGATCCTTCCATTTGGCAGCTTCTTTGTTCTCTGAAGTGATGTTCCAGGTTTAGACTGTACCCTTTCTACCCTAGATCTGGAATCAACCATTTGTCTAAGGAATACTGGGTTTTGTTTTGTGGGAAATGGTGTTCTAATATCATAATCTGGTATGTTCACTGCTGTTTTGTCTAGGTTTTTCCAGTGGAAAGGGCTACTTCAAATTCAGTACTACATGGAAATATGTATGTAGAAATATGGACATTGATAATCTACTTATTGTTTTTATTGGTACATCTGTCTTCTTCTTTGCACACAGAAGTATGGCTCTCAAGGGCATAGGAAATTATGATAAATTAAATTTATCCACAGTTACTCATTTTATCTATTCCACAACATACACATGCACTACAAATCGTAGAATAATAGTAATACTATTATAACAAATATGATTAATAAAGATTTATTTCTGACAAGCATCCTGAAACAAACTGATTACCTTTTAGGTTAACTTCTAGAACCATGTTTGTTTGGTCCCCACCTTCATCTCAGAACAAGGTACCAGGGAAGACTGGGTTTTTACTCCTAGGCCAGATTGAGAATTTCCTGTTGTATTTTGTTGCCAAAGAATAGACTCTGTTTTCTTCTGCACTATTCATTGGTAACCTTAGATAGTCCCATGCTCTTACTGGATCCTCTCTTCTTTTGTACAAACCCATTGCCTTCTTTCCACAACTCTCTTACAGTTATTAAAACTCACATTCTAGTTGACAGAGATTAGCAAACACTTTTAGGCCAACCACGGCTTTGGAGCTAATTTAACCTTCTTAATTTTCTTATTTCTGTGGAAGTTCAGCTATATATTTAGAAAGAATTCTGTTCTGTATTATCTAGATATTGTTATTGTTATCTAGATATTTGGCATCTGAATTTCCAGAAACGAAAATCCCAGCTCATTTTTTCTATATGTTTTTCTTGTTCAGTAGTGAAAATATTTCAAGTTCTGTAGTTTTTTACTAAGAATGATTCTGGACAGATTTAATACAGTTTTACTAGTAGTGTTATATGTATTTGTTATTTAAAAGAATTTTAATTGCCATTTTCCGGGATTTTTTTCTAACTTTCGTTGTTCATTTTCTTTATAAACATTTTATTAGTGACATTAATTGTATAAAATATTGGAGTTCAATATGATACTTTCATACATGTATATAATATATTTTGATCATAATCACTACCTTCCCTAACAATCCCCTCCCCTCCCCCTTATTCCATTCCTCTTGTCTAATAATAGTCTCCCCTCTATCTTTATGTCATCTTTTAGAGTCCACATACTAAAAGACATGCAATATTTCTCTTTCTGAGTCTTATTTCACTTATAATCTCCAGTTCCATTCATTTTCCTGTAAATAACAAAATTTTGTGTTTCATTATGGCTGAGTAATAAATACCACATTGTGTGTATGTGTATATATGACATTGTCTTTACTTTTCATCTGTTCATGGACACCTACATTGGTTTCATATCTTGGCTATTATGAATTTTGCTACCAAAAAGCATGGGTAGGTAAGTATCTCTATAGTGTTCTGATTTTAATCTCTTTGGATATATGCCAAAGAATAGTATAGCTGGGTCACATGATCGCTCTGGAGGGTTTTTTTTGTTTTGTTGTTGTTTGTTTGTTTTGTTTTTGAGGAAACTTTATATGGATTTCCATAGGGGCTGTACTAATTTACATTCTCACCATGAGTGTAAGAAGGTTCTTTTTTTTTGCATCCTTGCCAGAATTTATTTGTAGTAGTAGTAGTAGAAGTAGTAGTAGTAGTTGTTGTTTTTGTTGTTGTTGTTTTCTCAACGATGACCATTCTGAGTGGGATGAAATGGAATCTGATTGTATTTTTGATTTCTATTTCACTAGAAGCTAAAAATGTTGAGCTTTTAAAAAGTAGTCATTGGTTGTTTATGCTTCATTTGAGAAGTGTCTGTTCAGTTCATCTGCCTTTTTTTTTTTTTTTTTTTTGGTACTGGGGTTTAAACTTGGGTCCTTGCGCTTGCAAGGCAGGCAGTGTAATCACTGAGCTAAATCCCCAGCCCTGATCTGCCCATTTATTGAGTGAGTTATTTTACTTTTTGGTGTTCAGTTTTTTGAATTATGTATATATTCTAGTTATTGATAATCCATCAGAAGAATAGCTGGCAAAGATTTTTTCCCATTCTATGGGCTGTCTCTTCACTCTATTGTTTCCCTTGCTGTGCAGAAACTTTTTAATTTGATGTAGTACCTTTGTTAATTCTTGCTATTTTCTCGTGCTCTTGGAGCTGTATTCAGGATTCTTTGTCTGTGCCTATGATTTCAAGTGTTTCCCCTATGTTTTCTTATGGTGGTTTCAAAGCTTAAAGTCCTATACTTAGGTCCTTTATTCATTTTGAATTTTTTTTTTTACAGGATAAGAGATAGGGATACAGTTTTAATCTATATATGGATATCCAATTTTCCCAGCATATTTGTTAAAGGGACTGCTTTTTTCCAACGTTTTTTTTTTTTTTTTATACCTAGAATAGAACTCAGGACTTTGTGCTTTCGAGGCAAGCAGTGGAACCACTGAGCTAAATCCCCAGCCCACCAATGTGTTTTTGGCTCCTTTGCCAGGAACCAGATGGTAGTAGTTGTGAAGTTATTTCTGTGTCCTCTATTTTATTCCATTGATCTATGTGTCTGTTATAGTGCCAGTGTCATGCTGTTTTTGTTACTATGGCTTTGTAGTATAATTTGAAATAAAATATTGTGATGTTTCCAGCATTGCTCTTTTTGCTTAGAATTGCTGTGATTATTCTGGGTCTTTTGTGTTTTCATATGAATTTTAGGATTGTTTTTCTAATTCTGCAAAGAATGTCATTGGAATTTTAATGGAGATTGCATTGAATCTGTAGGTTGCTTTTGGCAGTATGACAATTTTAGCAGTATTAATTCTGCTGATTCATGAATGTAGGAAGTATTTCCATTTTCTACTCTTTTATTCAATTTTTGATGCATTTTAAAACTTTCATTATATAAGTCTTTTACCTCTTAGGTTAGGTTGATTCTTAGGTGGGTTTTTTTAAGGTATTGTGAATAAAATTGTTTTCCTGATTTCTTTCACAACTAGTTCATTATTAGTGTATAGAAAAGCTGTTGTTTTTTAAATGTTGATTGTGTATCCTTCTACTTCGCTGAATTTGTTTATCAGGTCTAAAAGTCTTTTGCTGGAGTCTTTAGAGTCTCTAAGGTCTTCTACATATAACATTAAATAATCTGCAGATAAGGATAATTTTACCTTTCCCTTTTCTATTTGTATCCTTTTTATTTCTTTCTCTTGCCTAATTACTGTAGCTAAAATTTCAAGTATTACATTGAATAGTAGTATTAAGAATGGCCATCCTTCTAAAATGTACCAATAAACTTAATGGAAAAAAATAAAAATAAATAAAAAATAAGAATGGACATCCTTGCTTCATTCCTAACTTTAGAGGAAATGAAAGGCTTTCCCCCATTCAGAATGATGTTTGCTCTGGGGTTTACTGTATATTACCTCTGTTATGTTGAGAAATGATCCTACTATACCTAATTTCTTCAGTGTTTTGCTCAATAAGTATGTTGAAGTTTATCAAAAGCTTTTTCTACATCGGTTGAGATGATTGTGTAATTTTTTATCTTTGATTCTGTTTATGTGATCTATTATATCTATTGATTTGCATATGTTGAGTTATTCTTGCATTCCTGGAGAGAAATCAACTTAAAGTGGCGTATAATCTTTTTTTTTTGGTACCGGGGATCGAACTCTGGTCCTTGCGCTTATGCGGCAGACGGTGAAACCACTGGGCTAAATCCCGGGACCCTATGTATGATCCTTTTAATGTGTTGTTGAATTCAGTTTGCCAGTACTTTATTAAGGATTTTTGCCTCTATCTTCATCAAGATATTGGCCTATATCTTTCTTTTTTAGTTGTGTCTTTATCTTGTTTTGGTGTCAGGGTGATGTTGACCTCATAGAATGAGTTTGGAAGAGTTCCTTCCTTTTCTATTTTGTGGAATGGTTTGAGGAGCATTGGTATTAGTTCGTCTTTAAAGATTGGTAAAATTCTCCAGTGAGCATGTCTGGTTCTGAGTTTTTATTACTGTTTCAATCTTGTTGTATGTTATTGATCTGTTTAGGGTTTTTTAAAATCTTCTTGGTTTACTTTTGGTAGATCATATGGGTCTAGAAATTTATCCATTCTTTAGATGCTCCAGTTTATTATATGTTTTCAAAACAGTCCTTAATGATCCTTTGGATTTCAGTGGTGTGCTGAAACATTCCCCTTTTCATCTCTAATTCTCTTGATTTGTATCTTCACTTTCTATTAGCTAGTGTGTCTAAGAGTTTATCAGTTTTGTTTACTTTTTCAAAGAGCCAATTCTTTGTTTCATTGATCCTTTGTATTGTTCTTTTAATCCCTATTTCATTAATTTCAAACCTCATCTTTATTATTTCTTTTCTTCTGCTGGCTTTGGCTTTGGTTTGTTCTTGTTTTTCTAAGATGCTGAGATAAACATTAAGTTATTTATTTGTGACTTCTCCCCATTTTTTATTCTGGTAATCTTTTTAAGTGAATAATTCAGTGGCATTGATTACATTTACAATATTGTAGAACCATCATCATAGTGTTCCCAAACATTTACATCATCATCTTAAACAGAAACTCTGTTCTCATTAAGTAATGACTCATCATTTCCCTCTCTCCCAACTCCTGGTAACCAGTTTTGTACTTTCTTCCTCTATGAATTTAACTATTCAAGGTGCTTCATATAAATGGAATCATACAATGTCTGTCATTTGGTGTCTGGTTTATTTCATCTACCTCGTCAACATTCATCTACACATCAGAATTTAATTCCTTTTTTAGAGGTGAACAATCTGTAGTTGTTTGCATATACTACATTTTGTTTGTACATTCATCTGCCAGTGGCATTTGAGTTATTTCTATCTTTGGATATTGTGAACAATGCTTCTATAAACATTGGTGTGCATATAACTATCAATTCGGGTTCCTGCTTTTAGTTCTTTGGGGTTTATACTTAGAAGTACAATTACTAGATCACATGGCACTCTGTTTAATATTTTTCTCCCCATTAAGTTTATTGTTACATTTTAGGTATGAAATACAGTTACATTCATCACTGGAATCTTGTACCATTACATGAGTAACTTGGTTCTTTTTTTTTTCCCCTTCCCTTGCCCTTCCTTCACTCCTCCACACTTCCCTATTTGCAAAGACCTTGTTTCCCTTTCTTTCCTTTTCTATTATTTTTTCTTTTCCCTTTTTTCCTATACCCTACCCCTCACACTTCCCCTGCTCCTTTAGACCTTTACTTCCTATTACACAATATCAATTACACATTTTTAAATTACAATATCAAGATCTAGGAGACATTACCACAGATTTTACAGAATTTAAAAGGATATAGAAAGCATATTACAAAAATC
>NW_004624731.1:2192398-2262032 GCF_000247695.1 Heterocephalus glaber
ACATTTCAAATAACTAGAAGGATTTTGAAAGATTTCATTATAAAGAAATAAAATATTAGAGATAAAATATTACAAATAAAATATATATTTAAGCTATAGAGATGGTGTAGATTGGTACACAGCTGATAGCCAGTGGAGAGGGATATTACAACATAAGGTCACTTGAGAAAATAAAAGTTAAAAGCAATAATAATAAAGTAACAATAAAAATGAAGGGGACAGGGAAAGGGAAAAATTAAAGAAGTAGAACCTTAAAAAAAGAAGAAGTATATAAAAAGGAGGAAGAGAATACAGTGAGATGAAACTACAATTAAAGAATTTAAAAGCAGATAAAATTAAGTAAAAGTAGCAAAAAAAACAACAAATAAAAAAGATAAAAGAATGAAAAAAGAAAAATGCCAAAAAATGAAAAAAGAAAAACAAGTCCAAAAAATTTCTCCACACCAAGCTATTTAGATGAATAAAATTTCTTTTCCAGATCTGTAATATTGGAATCTACTGGATATATGGAGAAAGGAGAGCGAATCACAACTGGGGCCTGTTGTTTCCAAACCCACTAACATGCTGTTGTTTTATGAATGCTGAGTCCTGTTGGACCTTTCCTGCTAGGAGGGGCTAGTTAATGATATGTCGTCTGCCTCAAAGCTGTGTTCACCCCAGAGGTTTCTAGTGTTTATGTCCTTCGGTACACCCTTAGCCATTGCTATTCCCAAATACCTTTGTGACCTGTGGGTGGGCGATTTGCCCCCACTTGCTCCAGCAGTCCCTTAGTAAACCCAGAGATGTGGCAAACATCCAAGCAGAGATATATCACTGAAATCCTGGGAAGGTGAGGAAAGCAAACAGACCACTGAATTCTGTGCTGGAATGGGGCAGTGAGGGGAGCCAAACAATCTGCTGAACTTGATCCTGGCAGTTTTAGACTCAGTCCCCTCAGAAAGCCACACACCACAGAGGACAGGACCACTGTGTCCTCCACAGCCTGAGGACCCAGCTGCTTAAACTTCTCAGGGGGCCTGTGCCTAGCATTGCCCTTCCCCTGACTGTCTCTCAAAGATATCTCATACCCAGTCACTGTGGCAGGGTGTCTCCAGGGATCTTGAAGTGCATTTGTTCCATAACTTCACTGGAGTAGCTGAGTCTCAAACAATAAGCCCTCTCAAAATGGTTCCTGGTTATACCTCTCTGAGATACGGTGAGCACTGCAGTGGGTTTCTTCCCCCAAACTACCCTGCTGAGTAAAACACCACACTGGGTTTACAGTTTGTAGTAATTGTGGATTTTTTTCTGGGGTTAGAACCGCTGGACTGTTTATCATTGAGACTACTGGATCTCTGTGGGATCATCTTGTATTCACAAAATTGGGTTTCCCTCACACCAAGGAACTAGGGTTGGTGTTGCAGGCTCCTTCATCTTTTTCTCTATGTTGCCCTTGTGTTTCTCTGTCATTTTTAGACTTCATGGCATATCTTACTTTATTCTTGGACCTCTACTTCTCTTTCACCTCACTGAGTATCTGCTTTCTAGCTGTCTTGATTCCAGGTCATAAAGAAACTATAAACTGCTGCCTACTCCTACTCTGACATCTTGTCTCCACCACTAATTCTTATTATTGTTGCATTTTGGTTTAATTTATGCAACCTGACGTATATCTAATTTTATGAAGATTTTGTGGGATGTCTGTAATTTATGTTTCAAAATGTGAAAATAGCTGATAAAATAACCTTACTTTTCCCTTGTTCCTTAACTTAAAAACTGTTTCCTTTTTGTTCTCCCTAAGAGTCCAACTTCTTTTGCTTTCTATTGCAATTTTTGAAACAATTGATATAAATTTTAAAATTTTAAATTGTTTCTAATTTTAAAATTGTTTCTAAAATTTAGAACTTGATACCAAAAGGTAATGAGCTCTCATGTCCTCCATATACTTAGGTGGCCAAGATATTTTTATGACAGAAGAACAGAAGAAATACTATAATGCAATGAAAAAATTAGGAACCAAAAAACCTCTAAAACCCATTCCAAGGCCTCTGGTGAGAGCAATTGAATGATTCTAAATACATAGATCTGATAAGCAATTATGAGGAACTCAGATTTCTGCAAAGCCATCCAAGTTTACAGAATGGCTTTGCAGAAGTTTTAAAATTAAATACATTATCTAAGAACTCAAGAACCCAGATACACTCAAGTCCTTAAGAAAAATAAATATTCATATTTGTTAGTATTAGCCGGGAGAAGAACTGTAATTTTTGGTAAACTCATAGTAGGTGTTTAGTATATACACATTGCCATGACACAAACTTAGCAGGTTGTTTGAACTTAACTAGTTTAAAATGTATTTATAATATCCTTTACAAGTGTGAATGAGGTGACTGATGTGAGGATGTAAAGACTTCAGAAGTCTTTACAATAACTCTGAGTATCAGGGGATGGGGAGCTTTTTTGTAAATCACCAGACAGTAAGCCTTCTGGTCTTTCCTGGCCCTATGGTTTCTGCCACTGCTCCTGTACTACTGTACCCAGCTATTGTGGCATAAAGTAGACAAAGAACTAATCAGTCTGCCTATGATCTAGCACAACTATGTTTATAGACACAGAAATTTGAATTTCATATAATTTTCATGTGTCACAAAATTTATTCTCCTTTTGATTTTTTTCCCCTGAACATTTAAACATGCAGAAGCCTTTCTGAGTTCATGGGCAAAGTAAAACAAAAATAGGAATTTGGCTGGATTTCAATTGTGGGCCCTAACTTGCAGACCCTTGATCTCTTTGAATCTGACTTTATCAAGTGCTATAGGTCAAGATAAAAGTATCAGTGCTGCTCTGTGCTTGAGATTTAACTGGAGAGATGGATCCATACTGTATACACATTTGAGAACAATGGATTATAAACTGCAGACTGAGCACCCCTAGACCAAAAACCCCAAATCTGAAATTTTTGGTTGTTGACATGATGCTACAAATGGAAAACCCCACACCTGACCTTATGTGGTAGATCACAAAATATAGGTGCACTGAAAATATTGTATAAAATTACCTTCAGGCTCTGTGTGTAAGGCATGTATAAGACATAAATAAATTTCATATTCAGATTTGGGTGTCATCCCCAAGATGTTTTATTTTATAGCATATGCAAATATTCTAAAATCCAAAATCTATTTCTGGTCCCAAGCAATTCAGTTAAGATATTTGTAACTAGTAATATAGCACACATAGTTTATAGTTCTGACCAGTAAGCTTGAATGCTTTCATGACAAGGAGGACCAGTGGGGACTAAAAACTGGAGAGAGCAGGATAGAAGATAGGTTTGCAATCTGAAGCATGCAGAGGATTTGAAGATTTTCATTTGAACATGAAATCCAAAATGATCAAAGTTGCACTGATATTCCCAGCATCAATAAAGAACCTGGCATAAAGTATGCTTTCATTAATCACTTGGTAAATGAAGTACATATTTTAAGCACAGAGTTCATCTCACTAGGATTAAATATTTGTGTTACATTAAAAATGTTTGTCGAAGGAAAAGGAAAAATTATGAGAAAAGGAAAAAATGGAAACAAAGTCTTTGTAAATAGGGAAAGGTGGAGGGGTGAAGGGAGTGTAGGGAATGGGGAAAAAATAAGAACCAAGATACATCATGTACAGGTACAAGCGCCCCAATGATAAATGTAAATGTACTGTATACCTAAAATGCACCAATAAAAGAATTTAAGCCAAAAAATAAAATTATTTGTGAATGTTATGGCCAAGTATTTAGAATTTATCCTTTATACAGTGAGGGCTTTTTTGGCCACAGGATTAAAGATAAACTTTTATTTGGAGAAGTTTAATCTGTCAACAATATATGAAACTTCAATTTACCTGAGTCGAATCTGGCTTTAAAATATTGCTCTCACTTTCTAGTAATACTTTCACTTCAATGTTCTATTTGAACTTGAGACAACAAAAAACATAAAGACTTTTTGTTTACATGTGCATTCTATACAACCACTGATGCACTACCATTTTGCCCAGGGATTAGAATCAATTCAAAGACTCACAAGATGCAGTATGTTCCCACATATTTACTAGTTTATTTCAAGCAATGCAGCACCACACAGACAAACAGAAGGTGCAGCACAGATACAGCTTCCTGACCCTTGCTGTGCACAGGGCATGCTGGGCAACAAGGCATCAACTTAAAGTGGGCATGGACCACTTATTCTCAGGAAAGTTGCCACCTCCACTTCTTAACCATCTTTCATAGCATGTTTATCTCTGTGGTCACCTAGAAGCAGGCACCAAACCACTGTCCTTCCCATGTAGCCACAATTCACTAATCAAACATTCAATGAAGGTTTCTGATAACCAGGTACAATCTCACCAGTTAAGGCTGCACATTTATCTTAACTTTTATATTCCAGAGAGCAATGGGACATGAGATAAACCAGAATCATATTCCCAGATGTCCCTGAATCTGAGTTAAGACTTCAAGTTACCTGTTAGTCCTTTACTCACAACTTTACCTCCCCAGACCTTTTTTTAATCTCTAAAATCTAAATACGATAGTTTGATCTTTGGAACAAAGAAATAGAAATGACAATAACACAGGGAGGAAAATTCAGCTGTACTAGCCCAAGTGTTGATGCATTTTATTTCTAGCAATACAGGAAGGAATTTGGAATCATTTCTGATTTTTCCTGATGCAGCCCCACAAGGCGGCTTCATTATTTGGATTAAAAATCACACTGAGGTATAGGAGTTACTGCACATTCTGAGGTGACATGGAATGCTTTTTGATCATCTAAAGCTTTAGGTACTTTATGCTCCTAATCTCCATTTGTCTAAATGTTAGGACTAACTATAGGCCAACACTTAACCTTCCTTACATTTTTCTTCTTACATTTTCTATTTCTGGAGTATCTTTTTCCATCTCTTTGCTAACTTCCCAGATGCATTCTCACATAGGAAATGCACTTGACTGCTCCTGGCTCCTTAATAAAAGCCTAGAGCTCTTAGCACACAGTTTAAAAATTACTGATGTAAATGTAGTGTCCCTGGAGTGTTACTCCTCCCCTTTCTTCTCATTGCCTCTGCTCTCCCGGAATGGCAGTATTCACTGTCATGACTTAGAGTCATATCAGTGTTGATGTCATTGAACCCACACCTTCATTCCAGGACCTGCACTGCATACCTATTTGTACCTGCTCATGGCCCTTAGGTGCTCCACTGGCACCTCTAACTCAGTCTTCAAAACAGGTCTCATATCTAGTTCCCTGAAAACTCCTTATACTCTGTTTTCTAGTTGTTAAATGGATCCACCAGCCAGAAACAATAGCCTCAGCCTTATCTCTCCATAGCTCCTTACATTCAACACTGACTGTTCTTGCTTCTCCTCCACATTAGCTTTTAAACCTACATGCTGTATCTTTACTGTTACCACTACAAACCAATACAGTTTCTTGCACAGATTACCATAATAGATCCCTGGAAGGTCTAAAGATGTATTCTTAGGGGTTCATCAGTTCTCTAAATAGAGCAGTGAATACATATGTTGATTAGACAATAATATAAAATAATCCATATACATGTACATACATTATAATAAAAATAATAAATATACATGTATTATAAAACAACCAATGTATAGTCATGAATGCCATCCAATGTAAGCGTGTGAATTTGTGTTTAAGAACAGTTTCCATTCTGTCAAGAACAAAAGAAGTGCCTTGTAGAAGTCATATTAAAGAAAATAGTGGGATAATCAAGTCATTTCACTTTACGTGATTGATTAGGTATGCAACTTAGAATCAGGACCTGGACCAGAACAACCTCCACATTGCAGGCAGCATGGCTGTCTACATAGAAACCAATATGCAAGTTCACCATCGATAATGATAGGATATAACCAGTTTTATTGTTTCCATTTTTATTAATCATTGGATTAGAATGTCATCTATCTAGCCATTTCTAGCATGAATTAGAAAATTGGTATTCCAGAATTTAATTAGTTAAACAGAGGACTTCAGTTAATACAAAGTGGAATACAGAAGTTTGGTTAAATATAAGTTATTATTCTGAACTGGCAAACAGAGCCTTGGAGCTGTTCATTCTATTTTTTCCAAAATACTTAAGTAACATATTTTCTGCATTAATATTATTGAAGTAAAAAATCAGAAACAGATGAAATTTAGAGATCTGGGTTCATATTCTTAGTATTAAAGCCAACATGAGCTGTTTTATTTCAATAAAATAGCATCCTCTATCACATGAAAGTTATGTTGCTAGTAAGATTTTTAATCTGTAGTTTGGTTTTCCTGTGAAATTAAAACTATAAGCCTAAACACTTTAATTGAAGCCCCCTGTTTAACTAAATTTAAATGAAAATAAGACAACATTGGGGACCTATAAGAATTTTTTGTGCTTTGAGAAATGTCTGGGTATTTTTCAAGGAACTACCTTAATTGTAAGAAAGAACAAATTCTGCTGTATAAATGTGCCTTTTTAACGTATGCAATTTCATTATTAAAACTCAAAATGATCAGTGATATCTTCTTTTTTTCTCTCTCTCTCCTCAGAACAAATGTCAAGGTCTTGTGTTTGACCTGGTCACACACCAGGTCTTTGATGTCTTCATCATGAGTCTCATTGTCCTAAACATGGTTTGTATGATGGTTGAGACACGAGACCAATCCCCAGACACAGACTCAGTCTTTGAACATCTCAACACAGTCTTTGTGACCATCTTTACAGTAGAATGTCTCATCAAAGTGTTTGCTTTGAGGCAATATTATTTTATCAATGGCTGGAATTTATTTGATTGTGTGGTCGTGGTTCTTTCTATCATAAGTAAGTAAACTCAGCAGCCAGAAGGGATTTAAACTGAGACCTATAAGTAAGCCTGCAAATATCACCCTTTTGAAGTATATCCAAACTATTCTCAAAGCAACAAGATAGGCTCTGTGTGGTTTCTGAAAAAAAAATAGATGTACTAATGCCATTCTCTACTGGGAAGTTGCTAAAAAATACAGAATATTTTCCATTCCCTTGACTGTGTACACAACTGAACAAGATTTATTCAATAGTGATATACAAAATGAATATAACTTAGAAGTTATGTGGTGGCATTTGACCTATCCAAGTAAGTCAATCAAAGTTCTACCTTCCCTGCGCAACTCTGAGGTCTAATGAACATTTTATAGACTTAGGGATATGGCATTTGGTATCCATGTTTTTCTTTTGTTCAAAACCTACACGGATCCCAGATCACAATTACTGGGCTTCCCCTCCTGCTTATACAGGCCCACAGCCCACTAAGTTTGGGCTTCTAAGAGTGTCTGATACAAACAAGCAGTACTTTCTCTTTATTCTGAATCCCACACTCATTTCAATCATATTGTAAACTATGCTTGTCTCAACTGCCTTGAATCCATTCAACAACCAGCCTCATTTTATAATCACTACATTTTCTCTAACCATAGATAGGTTACCTAAACTGTATGGTTTATGGAATAAGAATAGAGGAGAAAGAGTGTTATTACCATATCCCTTTTTGTGTTTGTGTGCTGAGTGTCAAACCCAGAACCTTGTACATGCTAAGCATGCACTCTCTACCACTGAGCTACAACCTCAATGCCTGCCATATACCCTTTTATAAAACATACACTCACACACAACTTTGCAATTCTTTATGGATAAATCATTAGAGTTTACTTTGGGTTTTGAAGTCTAATTTTAATTAAAACATTAATTTGACTTTTTATAATTATGTAAAACTGCTCAGGAGCCCTTCTCACGGTTAAAAAACTAGTGAAGACAAGTAAAACTGATTTCAAAAATAGATGGTTTTGTCCAGTCTCAGACAGGATGCATGAAATAGATACATTGAATCAAAATATTTTGGTTCCTGACGGTATTACAGCAATGAAGATATATCAGAGATCAAAAGAGTGCTGCAGTCCATAGTCTGTTTTGGTTTCTAAGCCATGAAGTTTATGTAGGTAAAGCTCAGCAATAGATCTTCCCACATGTTCAGTTAGAGAGACCTTAATCTTTATTAGTCAGTTCCAATCCCAAGTTCTGGTGAAACTGGCAGTAACAATAGAAGTCAGAAAATGGTGGTAGGATGAGTCTGGGGCAGCCCCTTTGGGAGTTCAAGGAGCCCTTCTTCCAATAGACAAAAAGGTTCATTCACTCCCCCACTCCTTCCAGGCCTTGCCAGGTGTTGTGCAGTTTAAGGAAACATCTTACAGCTATCTTTTGAACAGTTAATAGACCACTGCAATTACACATAGTGTATAGCATTTGCACCAATGGATGAGAAAATCACACAGTAAGCCAAATTCTACTCACCAGTGTGAGCAAAAGTTTATGTCCCTTTGCCAGCACGTCTGCCATCCAGCTCTTAGCCTTGACATTTTCCCAAGCTCCTACCAAAGCTTTAAGAATAATATAAAAAAGAGTATGGGTTGATATGAACCTCTCTGTAGGAGTTAACAATCCAGTTGAGGTATTAAAATTCACTTATCTTAAAATATCAGAAAGAGATAGGGAAATTAATTGAACAGAGCTCAGCAAATGAACAGCATTCTGTGGGCTCTATTAGTGGAAAAAGTATCTAAGGAAAAGATATGAGGCTTTAAAGAATAAATGTTGCTGAATATTAATACATTCAGGTCGTGCTGGGGTCAACTGCCCAGTGAATGAATGAATTAAACTTTGGCACAATTGGGCAACCAGTGAAGTCTATCATCCACTAGATCTCTTTTCTCATTAGGTGATAGCAGAAGCATTTTCACTGCTTGTGACCCCTAATGACCTTAGAAGGCCTTCGGAACAAGAACAAACCCATATCTATACAAGTCAAGCACGTTCCAGGCATTCTAGATATGTTGGCCAAAATGCAAGTTACTTTAAATCCTTGTGTCACTTGCCTGTAGAGAGAACAGGTGACATTTTAGGCCAAATATTCAGCTGTTTTCCCAAAGCTCTGCTTGAGATGCCATTTCTGGGGTGTCCACAAGAGAGAGAATATCTCTCGAGTTCATGCCTTAAGCTTTGTGAGATTAGACTCAAAAGTTCTTGGAGCGATAATATTGATGAATGTGAGATTCACAAGCAGTTTTAGTCTAAAGATGAGCATCCCAATACTGTGACCCCCCTCCATGTGTGGACCTTTCATCAAATAAGCTTTCTCACCTGTAGCAGGGCTATATTGAAATTTCTCTAAACAAATAAAAGCTGGTCCCTTTTAAGGAACTCTGGAATTAAGGATTCCACAATTTCAACTGGCAACATAGGATCAACCCAACCTCTAAATAGTAGAATTCTCCTTGTATGGTAATCTAAAGGACTCAATATGGACTTCATCTATTTTCCTTTTTATATGGAGAACTACTCCATTTGTTACCTCATGAGTGGCTTTTAAAAATCCAACATGGGTAATATACTTCAAGTACATACGATAATTCACAAAATAGCCATTCATAAACTGCATTCCTTTCCTTGATTATTTCAATATTTTATGCACTCTATACCATTGAAAGTCCTACTTAAAACTGTATGACTCTTGGAAATTATTTTTCAAGCTAAGGCACTGATAGATATTTTCCCTGATATTAGAAAGAAAATTCTTAATTTTGTGTACAAATTACCAAATATTAATAAAAAGTTGGCCCTCCTAGGATTCTGAGGCAGAAATTGGACTGGGTTTGAAACCAGTATGCCTAATGGAAATTCATTAACCCTTCTTCTCCAGGTACACTGGTTACCTTAGTGGGAAAAAGCAAGACCATTCCTTTTCCTCCAACACTCTTCAGAATTGTCCGCTTGGCTCGAATTGGCCGCATCCTGAGACTTGTTCGGGCAGCGCGAGGAATCAGGACTCTCCTTTTTGCTCTGATGATGTCCCTTCCCTCTCTATTCAACATCGGTCTTCTACTCTTTCTGGTTATGTTTATTTATGCCATTTTTGGTATGAACTGTTTTTCCAAAATAGAGAGAAAAGGTGGAATTGATGATATATTCAACTTTGATACTTTCACAGGCAGCATGCTCTGTCTCTTCCAGATAACCACATCAGCAGGCTGGGATGCTCTCCTTAACCCCATGCTGGGACCTAACTCCCCAGACAAACCTTACCTCCATGGTGTAGCCATAGCCTACTTTGTCAGTTACATCATCATCTCCTTTCTCATTGTTGTCAACATGTATATTGCTGTGATTCTAGAGAATTTCAATGTAGCCACTGAAGAAAGTGAGGAGCCTTTGTGTGAAGATGACTTTGAAATGTTCTATGAGATCTGGGAGAAGTTTGACCCCGAAGCAACACAGTTTATCAAGTATTCTGCCCTTTCTGACTTTGCTGATGCCTTGCCTGAGCCTCTGCGTGTGGCAAAACCAAATAAATTCCAATTTCTAGTAATGGACTTGCCTATGGTAAGTGGAGATCGCCTCCACTGCATGGACATTCTCTTTGCTTTCACCACCAGGGTCCTCGGTGACTCCAGTGGCCTGGATACTATGAAAACAATGATGGAGGAGAAGTTCACGGAAGCCAACCCTTTCAAGAAGTTATATGAGCCCATAGTCACTACCACCAAGAGAAAGGCAGAGGAAGAAGGTGCTGCTGTTATTCAAAAGGCCTTTCGGAAGTACATGGTGAATATGACCAAGTGTGCTGTGGAGGCCAGGCCTCCTTCACCCCTCCAGACACTCAGCAATGGAGACCTGTCTGGCTCTGAAGTGGCCAAGCTCAAGGTGCATTATGACTGAACCTCTTCTCTCCACCTGTACCTCAGAGCTTGCACACTTGTCTCCAGCTTCAGTGTATGAACAAGCAGGCAACTCACTGAACTAGCCATTTATTTTTTTTCTGGCCATAAGAAGCGAGGTTTCAGTATTCACTTTAAATAATTCTTGCAGAGATTTAAGATAAGGCTGGCTGACTGTTAACCACTGGTACTATTTAATAAGGAAGGAGACCCAAGAACAGGCTGCAAAGGACATCAGTGCTAGTGTGAAGGCTGAAATCTGCATCAAATTATGTAAAAACAAAACAAAAAACACAAAATCACATTAAAAATTTAAATAGTTTCTAGGTACACTAGCCAATATCTTTGTTTAATGTTTTTCTGATGCAAGTATGTAGTTTGTCACATAGAGAATTTTTGCATGCCAAGTGAAAATTCAAAACCTGCCAATAGAGGAATAGCTCATTACAGATGTATATATATGGAACATTTCGTACTTTGGGTGTGTCTCAAAACTACAGGCTTGTCAGTCAGCACCCTATCTTTCACAAGCTACAATCTCTGTAAACAAATAAACAAACAAATAAATAAATAGATAAATAAAGATTTTTCAGTTTACATATCATTGAGATAGTACACTAATTTGTTGTTGTTGTTGTTGTTGTTTGGTAATTTTGGAGATTGAACCAAGACTTTTGCCCTGAGCTACATCCTCAGCCCTTTTTAAATTTTTTATTTCAAGACAGCGTCTTGCTAAGTCACTAAGTGGCCCAAGCTGGCCATCAATTTTTTTTTAATAGTACACCAACAACTTTATTTTATTTATTTATTTTTTGTATATCCTTTTATTGGTACATTTTAGGTGTACAATATAATGACATTCATCATTGGAAATTTGCACCTTTACATACTCTCTTGGTCTTATTTTTCCCCCTTCCCCTGCCCTTCCTTCAACCCCACCATCCCTCCCTATTTACAAAGACTTTGTTTCCATTTTTTCATTTTCTCATATTAATTCCATTCCCTTCTTTCCTTTCCCCTCCCCCTCCCACTTCCCCTTCCCCTTTGCCCCTTTTCTTCCTATTTCACATTATCTGTTATACCTTGTAGTCCTTATTTACACTTTCACTTTCTCACACTAGAGAAATTATTCAGTATTTACACGTGTGTCCTATTTATTTCACTTAAGAGTATTGCCTCAATGTGCACCCATTTAGCAATAAATGTCTCTAATTTCTCATTTTTGAAGGCTGAATAGTGCTCCATTTTATAAAAAACCCACATTTTCTTGATCCAGTCTCCAGTTGATGGGCATTTGGGCTGTTTCCAAGTTTTAGCTATTACAAACTGTGCTGCTATGAACATGGGTGTACATATATCACTGTGGTATGATTCTTTTAATTCTTTGGGGAAGATCCCCAGCAGGGGAATAGCTGGGTCAAATGGGACTTCCAGTCCTAGTTCTTTGAGGTATCTCCATACTGATTTCCACAGTGGTTGCACCAGTCTACACTGCACCAGCAGTGGAACAGGATTCATCTTTCCCACAGCCCCGCCAGCATTTGTTGTTGGTTGATTTCATGATAGCAGCCATTCTTTCGGGAGTGAGGTGGAATCTCAGCATTGTTTTCATCTGCATCTCTCGAATGACCAGTGATGTTGAACATTTTTTCATGTGTTTATTTGCCATGTCTACTTCTTTGTGTGAGAAATGTCTGTTCATTTCAGATGCCAATTTTTGGGTTGGGTCTTTAAATTGGGGAGGTCTGATTTTTTTAAGTTCTTTATATATTCGAGATAGTAGACCTTTGAGGAACAGCAGGTGAAAATTTTTTCCCACATTGTGGGTTGTCTCTTTGGACTGTTGGTAGTTTCTCTTGCTGTGCAGAAGCTTTTTAATAAGAAGAGATCCCACTTGTTGATTGTTTGTGCTAGTTCACTGGCAACTGAGGTTTTGTTCATAAAGTCTTTTCCTACCCCAATGTCTTCAAGAGTTCTACCTAACCTCTGTTCCAGCTGGTTCAGCATTTCTGTGTTTATATTTAGATCTTTAATCCATTTCAATTTTAGTTTAGTGCATGGTGAGAGATATAGGTCTAATTTTAGTCTTTAGCAAGTTGAAACCCAATGTTTCCAGCACCATTTATTAAAGAGGCTAGCTTTCCTCCAGTGAGGGTGTTTGTCTCCTTTGTCAAAGATGAGGTGGCTGAGTGTGTCTGGCGTTGTTTCTGCATCTTCTAATCTATTCCACTGGTCCTCAGGTCTGTTTCTTTGCCAGTACCATGGTGTTTTTATCACAGTAGCTTTGTAGTAGAGTTTCAAGTTGGGGATTGTAATACCCCCTGCCATGTCTCTGTTACCTAGAATTGCTTTTGCTATTCTGGGTCTCTTCTTGTTCCAAATGAAATTTTGGATTGTTTTCTCCAGGTCTGTGAAGTATGCTGCTGGGATTTCGATTGGGATTGCATTGAATCTATATAGCAATTTTGGAAGTAAGGCCATCAGTTTTTTGGTCCTCCTGCCTCAGCCTCCCAGAATACTGGGATGACTAATGTGTACCTCTATACCCTGCTAGAACACTAATATTTTCCCCTTGTTTGGTAGTTGTGTGAGTAGTAGTTTAATATAGCTCTTTGTTTGGAATTAAAGACTTGTATCAGCAGTCTGTCTGGTAAGTGTTTAACATTGGCTCTTCAGCTGCAGAAAGCCATCCTGATTTCTGTGATGGAATCTCCCCTCGTGACTTGTTTCATAAGGTCACTGGACATGGAACCAGGAGGAGATGTGCACACTGAATTCTTGAGAGCAGGCCTGAGAAGGCTCCAGCACACCCTTTGTTCCTGGAACCAGTGAAGAAGCTCCACTTGACTCTGGCTAAAATTTCAGCAATGGGCACCTTGTATGGAGAGAGCACTGCTTAGCAACACCTCAGCTACAAGACTGGGGAGTCATGAGATAGAGTGGTCAGCCAGTAATTTTAGCCCTTTGAAAGACCTGTGCTAAATTCTGGCTGAATGTCTGTATGAACTGCAGCTCAGAGAAAAACCCAGGTCTATCATGAGGGCATGGCCCCAAGAGGAGCCCAGGACTTCCCTGAATATTAGAGATGCCCCCACCCCCACCCTGACATTAAACTCGGCATTAGACTTCTAGTCCCGGAAGTGCCTGGATTGTGACACTCTAGGGTAGAGGAAGACCTCACAGAAATAGACCTGGAATCCTGTACTGAGACAGGTGGGGAGAGTGGATGTGTCTGTCAGCAGCCTGGGATCTGAGGCCTGAGCCTCCGACCTGCACCCTGTGATGAACTGGAGATTATTTTCAATGACTGATTGGGCCCTCAGTTTTGTGAATGTTATAGGCAGGTTTGTGCTCTGGAGCACTGATTTAAAATAATAATAACATCATTATCTAATATTTATCTAGTGGCCTCTATGCATCAGGCTCTGGCTAAGTATTTGTTCTAAGGAATCTCACTGGAACATGTAGCAAGCCAGTAAGTATAAGACACACCTCCTTCAAAAATGAGAAAACTGAGGCTCAGAGAGGTTGAGCACCTTGCACACACTCACACAGCTGGTAGACTGGAGCTTTGTGTTCTGCTAATGATGAAGGATTAGGCAGTTCCAGGACCAGGAAATCTTTGAGATGGACTGCAGGGCTGTATGCAGGACTTGGAGGGCCACGGTTCTAAAGTCACACCAAGTTCTCCATGCACTGGAATGACCTGTGGCTTTCCTAAATGATGCCTCTGATTGTGATCACTGAGAATTCTATAGATCATTACCAAGTTTTCTTGAAAAGATGACTGCTCATCATTCCAATATGAGCTCCTCTTTTCTGGAGGTGGAGGAGGATCTGGAGGGACGTGGTCTTGCCCATTCCACACCAATATTCAGGGAAGTGGACGTGATCTGCTTGGTGCAGAAGCTCCAGCTGTCCTCACGTACATCTGTCCATGCGCATATGGTTTTGTTTGGCCAAGACTGGATTCCTGGAGCCACCTCCTGGGAGGCACACAGCTTCTGCTTGAGGTTGAACTACACTTCCTTCACTAGATGGCAGCAAATATCCAACATGTTCTTTTCTAAAAACTGCACAGCAATCTATGTGAGCCTGGCACTTGGAGAGCCAAGGCAGGAAGCAGTGAATTATTCAAACTTTGGGTGGGTGCCAGAAAGCTCGCCCTCCCCAGAGATACCTCTCACTGTGAAAATGCCCAGGATACCCCTAAGAGGCAGCAGTGTTGGTCTGAGCTCTGTTTCCTGTGCCTGCACTGAATATCCATGGTAAACAGCCTTAGAGGCACATGAAGCCAGTCCCCTGTCCCGTCTCAATTTGACCAACAGTTGTGTTCCTGAGGACCAAGATAGGATGCCATGGGTAATGGTGGCTAACCAGTGGCCCTTAACCTCAAGAGGATATATGCTGATTAGGAAGAGTATCAGACAAGTGTTCATGCAATAACAACACATTACAACAAGTGCCATAAATCAGACAGACCTCTGCTCTGGAGATGTGAGCGGAAGAGAGAGGGACATCTAAGATGAGCTCGATGGAGGTACAGGATTTTGACGGGTGGCTGTGGTTTTGAAGGGTGATTAAAATGGAGGAGTAGGAAGTGTAAGGAAGTTTGAGTTACTCAACTGACTGGACGGGTATAGATTGTGAGCTTCAGCAACCAGATCTTAAACATGGACTGTTTGCTGACAGCTTCGAATGCCAGCATGGGGATTTATAACAGAGAGGCATTGACAGATGTCTTAGCCGGGAGGAAAGATAGCAGGACAGGGTGTGCAGGGTGGAAAGGAGGAGAAAGATCCCATCATATGGGCCTGGCAGAGAAGAAGCACTGAGCCAGGAAGGACACGAGGCAATGAAGTGTGGCCATAAGATGTTTGCCTATGGAGGAAGAGCCTGGGGCACCTTAAAATTTTTGATCAGGGTGACAAGCTAGGTGACAGTGCAAGTTACTAAGTTAATGAGTATACATATAAAGGCCTGGGGATTTAGCTCAGTGGCATAGCACCTGCTTGGCAAGGGCAAGGTCCTGAGTTCAATCCCTGGTACAGAAAAGCCAAAAAAAACCCCCCAAAACAAACAACTTTGAAATCATATGAAGAGCAAGGTTTTGTTTGTTTGCTTCTGTTTGTTTTCATGGCTAAGGAGAAAGAAAACCAAAAATTAATTTAGGGTTCAGTACTTTAAAGGTTCAAGATGATTGGTCCAAATGACAATCTCTAGGCAGGCCGGGAAATTGAGGACAATGAGTGGACAGGCATCTTCATCACGCAGGTGACATCTGAACCTCTAAGAGTAGATGAACTCATAGCGAAGAGAGCATGGATCTTGGAGGCTCAGGACTCGTCCCTGTGAAGTGGGGTGAGACAGTTCAGTGCAGGATGTGGGAAGGTGAGTGAAAGTAAGTACCACAGAATGTAGTACAGGCACAGAGAAGGTTTCACTGGAGAAATTCACAGTCCACGAGACAAGATATAGTCTCGTATCTTCAAACCACCCAGTAAGAAGTGCGCAGGAGCCAGTGCATGCCATAGTTGTTTCCAGAAAGGATCCTGCTTCTGTACTGCTCTACCTTTTTATAGGGCAAAGATGAGAGCTTGTCTTATTTGTAAACAGTCAGGCTCAGGAGCTAGCTGTGCCAGGGAGTAGTCCTGCAATATCATCTACTGGCACCCAATGCCCCTGGGGAAGTTGAAATACCATACAGCTCCTCCTCCTCACAGAGCAGGAACCAATGGTTCCAGACAGCTTGTTGCCTGGCAACTGAGATGGAACC
The DNA here is from genome assembly GCF_000247695.1 of Heterocephalus glaber. The sequence goes on from NW_004624731.1 coordinate 2,208,926, forward strand.
TCCAGGGTCATTTCGTGGGCACTCTTGTCCCTCCGTACACAAAGAATAATCAGAGACAGAAAACAAGAGCTAGAATTTATTGAGCACTTATTCTGGACCAGGTAGTCCTTCACCAGTATTAGTTCACTGAATCTTCAAAAAACTCTGTTAGATAGAAGTTATGTTTAACCTGCATTATGCAGGTGAGGAAACTGAGACATGTAAAGGAGATCAGAGGCTTATTCAAGACCACGCGGCTGATCTGTGGCCACCAGAATTCAGACCCCAACATGTGGCTCTTGACCTCAAGCCATCAACTGTGGTGTCTCTCTGCCCCACAGACCAAAGGGGCAGCATAGTTGAAGTTTAAGGGAGGATGTGAGGTTTGTCTGGCATGACAAATCCCAAACCTAGAGTATGAACCTCTAGAAATCAATTTCTTCTCTCTAGATAGAATGGCATGTTTTCAGAGTTCTTTTTATAATATGGAAGCCTGCAGTGGGGAGATGCTGTGTTCCCTCTCCATATTTAACGTACTCATTCTCTGTCAATGTATTTGACTCCCTAATATTTTGACATAGCTTTATTCTTTTACTATTCTTTCTCTGTCTTTTTCCAACCCTGGTTAATTTACTTCTCTAAAACCAGGTGCCCCGGAGGCAATCACACAGTGGCAGTACCAAGAGGTGTCTGTTTCTGAGTTTTCACTTCAATAATATTAACGTAGAAAATATCTGCTTACTTGAGTAACTTGGACAAAACAGAATGGACAACTCCAAGGCTCTGTTTGCCAGTTCAGAATAATAACTTACACTTAACCAAACTCTGTATTCAAGCAATTCTGGAATACCAATTTTCGAATTCTTATTGGAATAGGCTAGATATATAGGATTCTAATCCAATGATTAATAAAAAATGGAAACAATAAAACTAGTTATATCCTACCATTACTGATGGTTACCTTGCATATTGGTTTCTATGTAGACAGCCACACTGCCTGCATTGTGGAGGTTGTTCTGGTCCAGGCAGCCTGGGTGTGCAAATGTAGCCTCCCTTCCTCTCCATCAGTGCCCTAACTCAAGTCACTCTGAGTGAGCACAGAGGTTAAATTTTAAAATTGTGCTTGCTGTGCCAACAGAGTATCAAGTCCTGTTACTCCCTCTCCATACTCTAGGAGTTCTTTCTATATTTAAAAATCCCTTATTGAATCATATTACCAGTAGCTCATACTCTATTTATTCATGAGCACTAGTCAGGTTTCCAAATAGCATTTCTCATAAATCAATAAAGTATTATACTTGACAAATATTTCTTCAGATTTAGATAGAAGTCTCAGGCAAGTTCTGGATCACCCATTTTAGCATGAAGTTGGAAAGGAAAGATTTCTACTGAGTCTTGAGAGGGCAGCAGATGCTAAGGTATGGCCCACCTCTCTAGGAAGATGTATCCAGCAAAGGAAATGTCCCACCTAGAGCTAGGAGTGACTACTTCAGTATAGGGTAGAATACAAAAGAATATGGAAGGCTTGAACAAAACTGTTGGTCAACTTGGTCTATTTGCTATTTATACAATTCAACAAGAGTAAAATACACATTCTTTTCAAGTACATATAGAATATTTCCCAAAATGAGGCCATGAAATTTTTAATAAATTTAAAATGTTCAAATCCTAAAATATGTTATTAGGTCATAATGGAATTGAATTAGAAATCAACAACAGAAAGACATTTGGGAAAAAAAATCATGAAAACAAAAAGTAACAACTCCTAAGCAGCTCATAATACTATAGACAGCTGAGTTAGGTAGAAATATCATAGGCAGTCAAATAGGGCTAGGTCCTTGAGTCAGGACAAAGGTGAAACACCACAGCAGCAACTGTATACACATCGGCTGAAAACCAGGCCTCAAGGTAAAGACAAGATGACAAGACCTACATACTTCCTCAAAGAACAAACACTGGGCTAATGAAGTCTACCTAGACATCATCCACGCTAGTGGCTTTCTATGACCTCTGTACCCACCACTTCCTAGGAGAATCTTTGTTCTTTCTGTCCACTCTTGTTACATGACTTGTTTTCCAATTGGACCATCATTACCTAAGTGACTAATACTTGTAACCTTATTGGATATTCCTGGCTCTGGCCCATATTGTGGGTTTCACCCAATAAAGCTCTTCCATAAAGTGGGGTCCCCGGCTACCCACTCGAGACCCCTCCTGGCTCTCAGGAGCTTCCCTATCAATAAATATCTTGCTACTCTGAACTTCCTTTGTTCCTAGAATTCATTCTTTGATTTTTAGACAACAAGAACTTGGTGTATCATGCAGCTAACAGGTTGGGAGGTAGACTATTTCATATTTCATCTCCAGTATTATTTCCTATAACAGTAAGTTAAAGAAGCAATCAAAAAGTACTTTGAACTAAAGAATAAAAGCACAGCATATGAAAAGGTGCAGGATGCAGCTAAAGCAGTAGCTAGAAGAAAATGTATAGCATTAAAATGTTTTTTTGAAAGTTCTCAAATCAATAACTCCATCAACTTCCATAATAAACTGGAAAAAAATAGAGCAAAGCCTGAAGTAAGCAGAAAAAATTAAAAAATAAAAGTAATAAAGAGATTAATAAAATACAAAGCAGGAAAATAGTAGAGAAAACCAAAAGCTGACTCTATGGGAAGATCAATAAAATTGATAAACCTTTAGCTGGACTAACTAGGAAAAACAGAGATAAATGATCAATATCAAAAATAAGAGTGGTGATATCACCACAGATTCTGCAGATAGTAGGATAATTAAACGATAACAATTTTATTCTTTTTTTTTGTACTGGGGATCAAACTCAGGACCTTCCACTTGTGAGGCAGGCACAGTGCTATTGAGCTAAAAACTCAACAGCATACATGAAGTAGACAAATTCCTTAAAAGACACAAACTAACTGCATTGGAGAAGAAATGATTATTTGGATAGTGCTATATCTGTTAAAAAATTGAATATATAGTCAAAGCCCTTACGACAAAGAAAACTTCAGGTCCAAATGGCTTCATATGATTAATTATATCAGACACTGAGAGGAAAAAGAATTCCAGTTTTACATAAATTTCCAGAAAATTAAAGAGGTAGAAATATTTTCAGTTCCTTCTCTGAGGCCAGTATTACCCTGATATGAGAACCCGACAAAGACATTTCATTAAAGAAAACTACAAACTGGGCCAGGGATTTAGCTCAGTGGTTCTGCTGCCTGCTTCACAAGCACAAGGTCCCAAGTTTGATCCCCAATACCAAAAAAAAAAAGAAAAGAAAAGAAAAAGAAAACTACAAACCAATATTCTTCATGAATATAGATTCAAAATATTTTTACAGACTTTAGCAAATCAAATCCAAAATACATTTTTAAATACATCACAACCAATTGATATTTATGACAGAAAATCATAGTTGGTCTAATGTTGAAAATAAACCAGTATGCTGCATCATATGGATAAACTAAAAGAGAAAAATCATATGATCAAAAAAGTCATTTATTAAAATCTAACATACACTTCTGATTTTTTTTAAAAAGCTCTAAACTCTTGTTAATTTAAGCATAAGGAAACCTATTCAACCCAATGAAAGGCCTGGAATCAGTGAGAGCTAATTGCATGATGAGGTACTTTCCCGTTAAGTTCAGGTACCAGGCAAGGAAGTCTGTTCATACCATCATACACAACATTGTGCAGGAAATTCTAGCCAAAGCAATAAGGCAAGAAAAAGTAAAAGGCATACAGATAGATTGAAAAGAAATAACACTGTCTTTGTTTGCAAATGACATGTTTGAATATGTAGAAAACCCTCTGACTTCTACAAAAAAAAAGGGAAGTTAGCAAGGCAGTAGGATACAATTGTATTTCTATACACTACCAAATAACAACTGTAAGTTAAATTTAAAATACTATTCACATACCCTTAAGTGAAATAAATTGGACACACATGTATAAATAACAGGTTGTCTCTGGTGTGAGAAACTGAAAGTGTAAATGAGAACCAGAATGTATAATAGACAATGTGAAATAAGAAAAAATTGTTCAAAAAGAAGAGGGAACTAGAGAAGGTGGGGGGAGGAAAGAAGGAAAAAGAAAAAATGAGAAAAGAAGGAAAAAATGGAAACAAGGCTTTTGTAAATAAAGAGAGGAAGAGGGGTTGAAGGGAGGGAGGGGAATAGGAAAAAAGAGGAATCAAGATACATCATGTACAGGCACAAATTCCATATGATGAATGTGATCATTATATATATCTAAATTGTACCAATAAAATTAAAATTTAAAAATAGTATTCATAATCATATGAAAATAGAGATAAATATCACAATACAAGCCCAAGACCTGTGTACTGAAAAGTACAATATTTTTGAGGGAAATCTAAACACATCTAAACAAAGAAAACAAAGCCATGGTTGTAGATCAGAAGATTCAGCATTGTTAAGGTATGTGTTTCCCCCAAAAGCAATCCCAATCAAAATTCCCACAAGTTTTTTGTGGAAATTAATAAAGTGATTCTAAAATTTATATGAATGGAAGAAGGACCAAGAATAGCAATAATAACTTTGAAAAAGTCATTGGAACTTTTTCCTTATTGGAAAGGTTAACACTGCCTGATTTCAAGAATTCTGGAATAATTGGCTACTCATATGCCATGTATATATAGATAGATAGATAAATAGATATAGATATATAGATATACACATATATACATATACATACATATACATATATAAATATACACAAAATAATTCAATATGGGTCATAAGCCTAAATCTGAACTAAACTATAAAATTTCTGTAAGAAAATATAGGAGAAAATTTTAGTGATCTTGAACTAGCAAATTTTTCTTAAATGCAACACGTAAGGCATTAATTTTTTTGAAGGAAAAAATCAATATATTGTATTTCCTCCAAATAACAAAAGAAAAAGAAAATTGACAATACACCAAGTTTTTGTTTTTGTTTTTGTTTTTGTTTTTGTTTTTGTACCGGGGATCAAACTCGGGTCTCTGCACTTGGGAGGCAGGCAGTGGAACCACTGAGCTAAATCCCCAGCCCCCACACCAAGTTTTGATGAGGATGTTGAGCAACTGGAACTGCCATGCATTGCTGTTGGGGGTGTAAAAGATCTAACCACTTTGGAAAAGTTTCCTTATTTCTTGTAAAGTTAAATGTACACCGGCCAACTGCACACTGCAGCCAATCCACTACTGGGTATTTACCCAATAGAAGTGAAAATGTATGCCCACACATATGCAAGCTGTCACTTGCCCCTTCCCCTGCAATAATCACTCACTGTAGAACTACCTGCTTAAAAATAGTTAGGTTGTGGTCCCCTTCTCTGCCACCCCCACCCAAGAGTTGGTGGCTGTTAATAGCAGCTTTATTTTTAATATCCCAAACTGAAAACAACCCAAAACAACCCTTCATCAACAGATGAATGGATCCAAAAATTGTGGCTATTCATCCAGTACTATCCACTCAGCACACACAGAGGAATGAACCATTGATACATAAGATGCCGTGAATGAGCCTCAGAAGAATTGTGCTAAGAGAAAGCAGCTGGGAGAAAAACAAGTATACAATGGAAGATCCCACTGATATGTAATTCTAGAAAAAGTAAACTAGAGTGACAAAAGTAAACTGGTGGTAACCTGCGGATGGGGCTGGGTTGATTAGAAAGAGATAAAATGTCTCTTTGAGGAGACTTTTGGGAACAATGAATATGTTCACTATTTTAATTGTGGCGATGGTTTCACAAGTGAATACTATATATTAAAATTTCAAAAAGTCCATAAAATATCCAGCCTTAAAGGTTTTGGGGTCTACACAAGAGCCTCTCTGAGCCTATGGATCCCTCATGTGAGCACTGAAGTCTGAAGGAAAAGCTGCTACTGCTCCAGGGATGACTGCTAAGCCTTGCCCATCTGTGAAATGCAGCAAGCAAAGGTAATGGCCTTCCAGAGGATGAGGAGTGGCTGCCCCAGTATTGGAAAAGAAGCCTTGATATGAGAATTATGATAATTCACTCAAAGGGAATGACAAAGCTCAGACGACTCGACATCATCTGCTCTGACTCCTCATTACATATATAAAACACTGGTGGCCAGGATTGGTGGGTAGTCCAATAAACAAAGAGCTGATTGATGGAGAGCAAGCATGGTCAGGGGAGGAGCATGCTCTATGAGCAGGGACTGAGGTATCACTTGCCCCTTACCCTGCAATAATCATTCACTGCAGAACTGGCTGCTTAAAAATAGTTAGGCGGTGGGCTCAGCCCCTTCCCTACCACCAAGAGCTGGTGAGGAGCACTTGGACACAGCAATCCTGCCTTTTGGCTTACACCCTCTCCCAGGACCTCACCTTCTTCTCCCTCCCAGGAGAAGTCTCCATCCTGGAGTTAGAGGATGGGCTCTCTGCACCCCAGACACTGCCCCAGGAGGCAGGAAAAGCTAGGCTCTTTGTCTCTCCCTGTGGACTGTGTGAGCTCATTCTGGTAAAAGTTTAATGCCTAGAAGTCAATTACACTTAAGAATGCTCTGATGAGTCCAACAGTGGCTTTCACTCAGAGTCACTGGGGCCTGCAGCTACCATCCATGCTCAGAAAACCTCCCTGCCTTTCCTCACAGTGGGATGGGTGGGGGCTCATCACTGCTTTCCAGTCAATTTGCTGCATGTACTTGACAAAGCCATCACTTCTCTGGGCCTAATTTTGGTATTAATAACATGGAAGGGTTGACCATGTTACTCTTGGAGGTGCATGCTCAGATGCTCATCCCCTGAGTCTCTGTCTCCAGGGGAGCGGGTTAAGAACAGAGGCATGCACACCATGTCCAAGGAATATAAGGGGATCCTGAAGAGCAAAAATTCCAACAACCAGCAGTGTTGGAAAAGAGGGAGAAATTCTGGATAGCTTTCTGTTCATTTAGAGAGTAAACACATTAGAATTCGCATACAAAGAATTATGCCAAAGTATAGTCCAGGTTGTAATGGCCTGGCCGCCTTTCCTGTGTGGCACCCAACTCCACCTGCCATCACAGATCTTTCATCAGACAGCCCAGGTGTACCATAGATGACCTCGGCATAGGCTAAATGGCTCAGGCAGAGCCTTGGAAAGAAAAGAATGAGGGCACCTGGGTGCCTTATTCAGGCCACGATGGACATTTTACCTCTGAATCACCCACTCATTACTTCCCATTCAGGCCCTGCCAGGCCCTGGGCTGTACTCTGCATAATCCTAGGGTTTTCTGCCCCGGCATCCTCCTCACACCAACTTCTTCCTCTGAAATGCCTTCCCCTTCTTCTTCTCTTCCCAAGCAACTCTAGCCTTAGTCTTGGGAAGTTTCTCTGCCTAACTTCATTCCAAGTGGACTGATAAGACACCAACCATCCCTCAAATTTGCTATAGCCTAGCAGCAGGCAGAGAACATCTTGGATACAAGTTCTGCTCCAGAACATGGGCTTTCTGTACCCTGCCCCAGGGACCACACAAAGTGCGCCAAACCACAGATAGAATGCTAGTTATCCTGAAAGATTCATCCCAAATCCCAGCGGCAGCTCTTCTGGGCCAGAGGAGTCCCTCCTCATGGGACACAAGAGCCCATTTCTGCCCCGGGTTGAGCCTGCTTCAGCAATTTGGAACAGTGTGCAAACCATAGGTTCTCTCTTGTCTAGACTGAACTTGCCCATCCATTTCTCCTTTGGCCATCACTCTCTGCTTTGGTTCAGATTTTTTTTCTCTCTCTCTGTTCCAGCCAGAGATGATATTTAAAATATTAACCTCTGGTAAGGCTTGAGAACTGGTCAAACAGAATGGATGCCACTGAGTACTGGAGAGAGTCCCTGAGATTGGCCAAAAAGGAGGTGGTGAGGAAATGGATTAGAGGTGTGACCCTTTATTCTAGTTGTTGGATCCTAGGACATGTTGAGGTGTGGGTATCAGGAGAGGAGCCAGGGCAGCTTGGGTGGCCAGAGAACATACAGGGGTGCTGGTTAGAATCTATTCACTCACATGCCCATCTCAGATCCACTCTCTGCCCTCCTTTTCCTTGATCTGGGTCCAGGGAGACAAATTCCTCATAGGCTGTATCCAGTGGTCTCCCTTTAACTGACTTCTAGTTGGGGTCAGTCAATCCGAAGGGTCAAGAAGGGTCAGGATATTTCTTTCTGCTTCCTCCCCACTTTGAGATACTTTTCTAGCAGTGGCTGCCTCCCTCTAATGCCACAACTCAGGTCATGTCCTTTTTTTCTGCTGTGGCAGCCCTCCCTAGGCTCCAGGAGCACCCTCTCCCCTTTGCCCCTTCCATCCAAGGTAGAGAATGACACTTCAACATCCTTCATTTCTGCACTAGCAGCCTCCAATATGGCCCCACTGGTCTTGCTTCCTGGACTTCATGCCTGTGAGTGGTCCCTCCATATTGTACCTAGCTTGTTGTGCATGACACGCAGATTAAGTTAAAAAGGCTGCAACTTCTGTCTTGGATTGTTTGGTGGCTTGTTTTCTCTTGGGTCACTCATTCTGAGGGAAGAAGGCCCAGACTGTAAATCACTCTATGGAGAGGCTCAAATGGCAGACACTAAAGTCTCAACTAACAGGCAATAAGGAAGGGCAGCTTGTCAACAATGCCTTGTATGAGCTTGAAAACAAACCCTGCAGCTACAGGCAGGTCTCGAGATGACTTGGACTGCTGTCACCTTGACCACAGCCTCAAGAGAGACTCTGAGCCAGAAGGACAACTAAGCCACTCCCAGATTCTCACCCTCAGAAATCAGAGAGAGAGAGAGAGAGAGAATTAGTTGTTTGGATCTGAAAGTATTGAGGTGACTTGTTACACAGCAGTAGATAACTTATACATCTCCATCTATGCCAGCATAAACAGTCACTTCATTAAAGTTTCCTGAACCATCTGAAGTGGATTCTGCTTTTTGACCAATGAATACTGAGGCTTGAGGTATCGTCCTGGAATGGAGGAAGTTTGCTGTCCAACAGTGCTGTGGCTCTGCTGGTGTGTCCCATCCCCTGACCCATTACAGGAAGATCTGGGAATGTGGAGAGGGCAGAGCACAGTGATTGAAAACGGAACAGGTCAGGAGGGTGGAGAAGAGAAAGTGAGAGAAGAGAAGCACAGGGGAGGCAGGCAGGGAGCTAGATAACAAAATACAATTTTCAGGTCTGAGTTAGACCCCAATAAATCAGGAGAGATATCTGCCAGGATTCCACTCACTCTGCAGTGAACTCTACCTAACTCATCAAATGGAACCAAGGCAAATGCCAGAGAGAACCAGTACAGGTCAGAGTCACTGGACTGGCAGTTCTGTGGTGTCAGTTTGACATTATATTCAGATGGGTTTTCCCTGAGGCACCAAATCCGAGCTCTCAGCCTCATGGGGCAGTTCTGGCTCTGGGAAGCAGTGTGCCAGCAGTGCCCAGGCCCCACAGAGCAGACCCTGCCTGGGGGAGGCTCTCCTCCCCCTTGCAGGGTCCCTCCTCCCTGCAGTTGGCTGGCACAGCCAGGCATTACCCCACGGTGGGGTGAGGGGAGCGGCTTTGTGAGGCCAGCAGCCTCAGGGCACCCTCTGTGAGTCACTTCCTGTTATTCGCCTCTGAGAGGTCCTGCCATTCTTTAGAGCAAAATTTGACATTTTTGCAAGACTAACTTATGGGGCCTTTTGGTCAAGAAAAACCGGGGATCCTTTCTTTTATATTTACAAAGCCATTAATTGGCTTCTTTATAAAATTAGACTCCATTATAAACCCAGTTGGAGTGGGAGCATAGCTTTATTTAGTCCAAAATATCAAGCAGTTTTAAAGCGTTCTTTTCAACAACCAAGTGATCCATAGCAAGGAGGCTGTGAGATGGGCTCCACTTCCTTCTGCTGCTGAAAAGCAGGTGGCGTTGTCTCAGTGGCATGGCCAGGGCCATCCAAGTCCTGCTGAAGCTCCTTCTTCTGTCGCCAGTGCCACCCAGCAGCACAGAAGTGCCAGGCCCAGGGCCCGTGTGGCTCAGCACACTCTCTGCTCCTGACCCTGCGCTCTGCCAGTCACTGAGCTTCCAAAGGGAGCTTATCTCCTCCACTCAGCAACTGCCTGGACCGTAGGGATCTGTCTCCTCCATCACCCACGTCGTGGGCTGGGAGCCTGGGACCAGTTACCTGAGTTGCTCCTATTTCTCCCACTTCAGAGGAAACAGAGGAGCGCAGGCTTTCTAAAGTTCAGGTGCTTCAGCAGTGAGCCTTCGAAATGCCAACTCCAGGGTGTGGCTTGAGGGCTGCAATTCTGAGGAGTTGCTGACACTGGAGGTCCCAGAGCGCACTGCACAGGACAGTGGGAGGCTGAGCAGAATGACCTTGCTGGACGCCTGGCAGGCTGCAGTAGGCTTGAGTGGGCTCTCCCACCTCCTGTCCCCTGGCCTCCTGAGGTCCAGGCTCACACCCTTAGGGAAGTGCTTCTAGGACTCCAATGTGGGCGTGAATTACCCAGGATCTTTTCACCATGCATGATATGTTTATTGTACTGTATGTATTTCAAATTTTGAAGGGCCTGGATGGGGGCCCAAAGGTGTCAAAAGAATGATCTGTTCCCCCAAGGAGTGCCCAGGAAGTCATCCAGGTGCAGCCCACAGGTGAGGCTGTGACCTGGGACCCAGCTGTGCAAGCCTCTGGGTGACATCTTAGCAGAGTCCCCAGGGCCCCTGGGGGTCAGGATGAACTCTAAATGGGTTATCTGAGCACTCAATGGCACAGGCATCTTCGGGGAACAAGCTGCCTCAGCGTCCTCTCTGGCCTTCCTCTGGGAAAGCCTGCGACTAGCAGGTATCCTCAGTACCAAGAAGGGAACGCTAAAGCCATTGTCTCCTGGGCTGCTGAAAGAGCTCAGGGAGGGCTGATGGGTGGAGGTCAGGGTATATGCCAGTCCTTGCTGCCCTCTTTCGGGGAGTTCACCTGCTGGCTGTCTCAGGTCTCTTCTGTAACTGTCTGCCCACCTCTGCTCACGCAGAGCGGGGTTTCCCTCCTGGGGCTGGGCCTGCAGTTGTGGGAGGACGAGAAGCCCCAGGAATAATTATGGCAAACAACCACTTATCCAAATAAATAAGTCAGGGCTCTGCAATGCAGGGAGGGCTCAGTTGCCTGCTTGCCCCAGTCTGCCTGTCTGAGGCCGGTCAGCCTGGGACTAACCTGCCAGAGTACACTAATTCCCCAGCTCTTTTCTGAGAGCCAACTTCTGCTCCTGGTGGCTGCCTTTCCTGACCCCAGCCCGACCAGGAATGTGGGGAGAGGGCTGCATTCAGGCAAGGAAAGGGTCCCAGGAGCAGCATCCTTCCCTCACCTTCCTTCCACCATCACTTCAGGGCTGTGCCGACAGGACACGGAACCATGGCTCTCAGCCTCCAGTGTGGTTCCACCTGATCAAAGGAGCTGTTGGGTGGGCTCAGCCAGGCACAGAGCACCCTGAGCACCCTATCTCAGAAGCACAGTGATTCACCCTGCTCCTCCCTCTTCTGTGTTCCACACAGGTCCATCAGCGGACCCTGTCATCACAGGTCCCACCTGTCACACCGGAGCCCCACCACCCTGTGCACACTTCACTCAGGAACGATCATCTGTATCTGGCTCTTTGTACATAATTAGCACCAGCAAATGTCTGCACCTCTGGTAGCATTCATGCTGCTCTCCCTTGATCTTACTCCCTTTGTGGCCCCACCCTTCCTCCATGGGCCAGGACAGCTTTCTGCAAGTCACGGCGCTCTGAGGAGGCCAGGTCTTCTCTGCCTGTGAGTCTGGGTGTGTGGCTGCCACATGTCCAGGAAATGCATGGTATGCTTCCCTCTTTTCTGCTGGCCACAGCCTCTTTCTGGAGCAGGGTGCAGTGCTGCAGAATCTGGACACCTGGACCTCCTCCCAGCCCCTGCTCTGGCAGCATTGCTACTGCGGGCACACATTCCTGTTCCCAATTGACCATGAGGGGTGGGCACAGCAGTGCATACGCTTCAGGGAGAAAGGATGCTCAGACTACAGTGTGAGGCTGCTTCCCAAGCTGCATGCTGGAGTACTGAGCTTGGTGTTTCTCTCCACTCCCTGGAAAAGCCCAAGTGCTGACTGTGGATTCCGAGGGGAGGTGGTGTGTATGCCTCCCTGGAGTGTCTAGACATAATGTAAGTTTTCCTATGATTGAAATTAAATTAAATTAAATTTGGTTAGCAAAACCTCATAAATGACAAGAACAGTCACAGCAGAGGAAGGTGGCCCACAGTTGACAAAAAGAGAGGAGCAGGAACAGACTGGGAGCAATCTTTGCTCCAGCACTGACTTGCTGTGTGACCTTGGCAAATGCCTCCCCCTCTCTGAGACTCTGCTTCCTCGCCTGTGAAACAAGGAGGCTGATGAGAGGAACTCTAGGTCCTCCCCTAGCGGTGACATTCTGTGATCTCCTCACTCTTGGGGAGACACTCTGGATCCCTCGTGGCCCTGTTCTATTTCAGACAGTTAAGAATATGCCCGCTGGCCCTTCTTGGCTCCCTAGCTGAGTGATGCCATGTACCAAAATCTGAGTCCCGGAGCACTGAGCACCGCGTGAGTTCTGGTGAAGGTGGGTGCCAACCTCTGAGGGCAGCAGTCCTCACACCTCAGTGCCAGAGTGCCAGGTCAGCTGCCTCCCACCTATTCCTCCCCAGGCCCTAAGATGGGAGGGCATCATTTGTTTCAGCATCTGGGCACAGACTGTGCAGCCCTTCCAGGGCAGGACAGCACAGAGTGGGGCAGGGCCCTAGTCTTCCCTGGGACTAGGACAAAGTACTCGACACCTGTGCCTTGAGGAAGAGGTTTATTTGGCTTATTTTCTAGGGGGGGAAAGGCAGAAATGGAGTGGTGGAAGGGCCTGGTGGAGGACAGCTGCTCACTTAGAGGAAGCAGAGAAAGAAGAGAGGAGCTGGGGACAAGAATACACCTTCCAGGTCACACCTGAGTCTCACCAGGTACCTAAGAACACATTTAGCTACTGAATTCATCAAAGGATGAATAACTGATGAGCACAGCATCCCATGAATCAATCACCTTCCACATACATCCAACTTTGAAGGGACATTTTAGACCTAAACCATAACAATACACTCTATGAAGTTTGGCTGGGGAGAAATTTTGAGCTTGAAGTAGGAGGAGTTTTCAGGGCAGAGGGCAGAATTCGAGTGCAATTGCCTCAGGATATAAAAGGGGGGCTGATACTTCCAACACTGCTATACAGATTCAATGCAATCCCAATTGAAACCTCAACAGTATATTTCACAGAGCTAGAGAAAACAATCCAAAAATTCACGTGGAACCAGAAGAGACCCAGAATAGCAAAAGCAATTCTAGGCAACAGAGACAAGGCAGGGGGTATCACAATCCCCAACTTGAAACTATACTACAAAGCTACTGTGATAAAAACAGCATGGTACTGGCAAAGAAACAGACCCAAGGATCAGTGGAATAGATCAGGAGATACAGAAACAACTCCCGACATATTCAGGTACCTTATCTTGAAAAAGGAGCCAAACATCCTCACTGGAGGAAAGATAGCCTCTTTAATAAATGGTGTTGGAAAAACTGGATTTCAACTTGTCAAAGATTAAAACCAGACCCCTATCTTTCACCATGCACTAAACTAAAATTGAAGTGGATTAAGGATCTAAATATTAAACAGAAACACTAAACTTGCTGGAAGATAAGTTAGGTAGAATTCTTGAAAACATTGGCATAGGAAAAAACTTTATGAACAATCCTCAGTAGCACGGGAACTAACACATAGAATCAACAATTGGGATCTCATCTTATTAAAAAGCTTCTGCACTACAAGAGAAACCACCAACAGAGCTAAGGGACAACCGACAATGTGGGAAAAATTTTTTACCAGCTGTTCCTCAGACAAATACCTACTATCTAGAATATATAAAGAACTCAAAAAAATCAGAACCCCCAAATATAAAGACCCAATTCAAAAATGGGCATCTGAAATAAACAGACATTTCTCAGACAAAGAAATAAAAAAGCAAAAATAAAAACAAAAAACAAAAAAGCAGCAAATAAACATATGAAAAAATGTTCAACATCACTGGTCATTTGAGAGATGCAGATGAAAACAATGCTGAAATTCTACCTCACACCAGTAAGAATGTCTGCTATCAAGAAATCAACCAATAACAAATGCTGGTGCGGCTATGGGGAGAAAGGAACCCTTCTCCACTGTTGGTGGGAGTGTAGACTGGTGAAACCACTATGGAAATCAGTGTGGTGATACCTCAAAGAACTAGGATTGGAAGTCCCATTTGACCCAGCTATTCCCCTGCTGGGTATCTTCCCAAAAGAATTAAAAGAATCATACCACAGTGATATATGCTCACCCATGTTTATGGCAGCACAGTTTGTAATAGGTAAAACTTGGAAACACCCCAATTGTCCATCAACTGGAGACTGGATAAAGAAGATGTGGGTTTTTTTTTTTTATAAAATGGAGTACTACTCAGCCATAAAGAACAAGAAACTAGAGACATATATAGCTAAGTGGATGCACATTGAGGCAATACTCTTAAGTGAAATAAATAGGACACACGTGTAAATACCGAATAGTTTCTCTGGTGTGAAAAACTAAAAGTGTAAATAAGGACTAAAATGTATAATTGATATTGTGAAATAGGAAGAAAAGGTCTAAAGGAGTAGGGGAAGTAGGAGGGGTAGGGGAAAGTAAAGAAGGGAAAAGAAAAAATACGAGAAAAGGAAAATAAGGGAAACAAAGTCTTTGTATATAGGGAAGGGTAGAGGGGGTGAAGAGAGGGCAGGGGAATGGGGAAAAAATGAGAACCAAGATACATCATGTAAAGGTACAAGATCCCAATGATGAATGTAACTGTACTGTATACCTAAAATGTACCAATAAACTTAATGAAAAAATAAATAAAAGGGGGGCTGGATTCCTGGCTCTGGTGTCCTATCCCTGGAGAAAGACATCCCCCCAGTCAGAGTACCAAGCAGGAGCCTCACCCTCCAGAGGCCATGCAGGTTGAGACGACCACAAGGCCCACATGACCAGTGTGGGTGCAAAGCCAGACGCCTTTCCCAACCTGGACAGGTCACTTGTCCCAGAGGCGGCAGGAGAGGAGGAGCTGCAGGCTTGATGGAGATGAGTTCTTATTCCTGGAGTGATGGTGGCTCTGAAAGATGTTTGGTTTAGGTCTGGAAAAATAATGTGGTATTACTTGCTCCAGAGCACTGTAGTGCAGTAAAGTCCCTTCTTGCTACCCACAGGTTTTCAGATGATCTAAAAAGAGAGGCAGCACTGACATCTAGTTATCCTGCACAAGAGCCTTCACTAGGGTCTCAGCCCCTCCCTGAATGTCCCTCCTCCCTGGCCAGGTGTGCAGGCCTCACTGTTCCACAGTGCTACAGGCTACCAACTAAATTCTGTCCCCCTGGGTCCAGGGGTTGAGCCCCTAACTCCCGGTGCAACTGCATTTGGATACAGGGCTCTCACAAGATAGATGGGGTTAAATGAGCAGATCAGAGTGGGTCCTAATCAGACTGGCTGCCTTCTAAAAAGAGGACAAGAAAGATGTCTTCTCTACTAAGTCTGTGGTATTTGGCCTGGGCTGGTTTATACCGGACCCAAACTGCATTCCTTGACCCTGTGCATCAGAAATCAAAGAGAGCACTTGTGAAAAATGTAGATTCTTAGAGCCAACTCCAAATTTCCCCACAAAGAGAGAAAGAAAGAAGGAGGGAGGGAGGGAGGGAGGAACGAAGGAAGGAAGGAAGGAAGGAAGGAAGGAAGGAAGGAAGGAAGGAAGGAGAAAGAAGGGAAAGGAAGGGAAGAGAAGGGAAGGAATCTCTAGGAACAGGGCTCTAGAGTATTCCTCTTAGGTCTGCCACAGGCAATTCCTGAAGTTGACAGGCATAGCTAGATAGGACACTCCTGCCCATGACACTTGGTTGTCCCTCTGCCAGTCCCATTGCTGGGTCTCTCCATCCCACCTTTCCACATTCCCCATCCCAGTGAGCCCAGATATAGTCCTGCCCCTTCCAGGAAAGCTCCAGCCCAGCTGGACTCTACCTCACCAAGTGAAATCCTTGGTGGGTTTTCCGCTCTGAATGCAGGAAGCACAGTTAGGGAGACGGGTGAGAGGGTGGAGGTGGGTGTCAGGTGTGTGCTTCTCCTCTGCAATCACTGCGTTTCCCAGCAGATGCACCCCCTTCCCCTGCCAGCTGCTTCAGCACTCTCCTCCACACTGCCCCCCCCAGGCACAGAGAGGTTGTTCTGGAGGTACAGGTGCTAAGTGCAGGAGCCTCAGAGCCCAGCTCTGAGCTCTCGAAGGGAGGCATCCAATCTCTCCCCTGGAGTGCCAGCCACACCACAGCCTCTGACACAGAGCCCAGCCTCAAGACCACATCTGCCCCCATCTGTCACCTGCTTGGTTCAAAGGTCAGGAAGGAACCATCTCTGGCTTGAGAGAGTGGGGACCTCACTGCTTCTCAGGAAGCTGTACCCCAAGGAGGCTCCTAACCTGTTCCCTTAGGCAGTTTTCAATACCATTTCAAAGATCAAAGTAATATCTTTTCACTGTAGAAAACCTAGAAGGCATAGGAAATTAATTGCAATATCAAAAGTACATTTTGAAGCTCTTCTCTGCCAATTTCAATTCCGTTCATTCATTCATTCAGCAAATATTTGAGCTAACAGTTCGTCCCCCAGATAAGCATTAAAGGGAGAAAATAAAGGTCAAAGAACAATTCTCACTCTGCATGGACTTGCTAACATCATCTTTGATTTAAGATATATAGTTCATTTCAATTAAATATATATTATATTGAAATGTTCCTTGGACTCATATTTCATTTTAGGTTGAAATATCCATTAACATCCATTCCGTATTTCCTTTGTCCATTTAGATGAAGCTGTATTCTGACTCCTGACTCTCTTGGGCATGGCGGAGCTCTTAGAGCACACCCCAGCTCCCTCAGCCCAGCTCTGAGTTTTCCTCCTGCCCAGGGATAAGAGGGTCAAGGTCCCAAATAAAATCTCTCCATCCAGCTTGCCCTGAATCTGCACCAGGCAAGGCAACCCCTCAGTACAATGAAATGCTATTGTCTGATCAAGGTGCCTTCAGATTCACTGCCAGTGCTGAGTTTGGCTCTTTTCTTCTACCTATTTTTTCTCTTACTTTGAAATTATGAAAACAGGGATCAATTATGACTCTAAAACAATTGTCATTTAAACGAATATGAATCTATTTCAGAAATAATATGAGCAGTGGTGCATCTCACCAGACCCACCCCCATCCAATCCTATTCTAACAAGGAGCTTGGGATACAAAACAAAACACAGCTCTTTTGGTATTCAAATTAACATCACCCCCAAGCTCCGTTCTGTTCTCTTGAAGAGTTCTTTCTTCCAGAGTGCCACTGATACTGCAAAGTTTAAGAATCCAAATGGTTCACTGAACTTGGTCCATCCACATCTTGGTAATTTGGAACCCTGGGAGGATAATTGATCCATTTTATCCCAGATGACCCCAGGCAGAGTGTCTCTCTTTCATCCTAGCAATTTTCCTGTCCCAAGAGTTTGGGGTTAGATGTGGGTCAAGGATTCCCAAACAAATACCCTATTATACCTCCCGGAAGAATGATGGCCATTCAGAGCCCTGCAGGCCTCACAGGAGCCCTCCCTTTTGTGTCTCAGCTAAAATTTTAAGATCCAATCTTGGCTGTAGCACTTATTAGCTTTTAAATTTGGGGATCTAGGCTTATTATCTGTAAACCTTCACACACACACACACACACACACACACACACACACACAAACATATAGCCAGTGGTATGGCTCCTGGAGCAAGAAGGACCCCTTCTCTGACGCACAGTGAGAAGAGGCTATTTTTAGGGAGAGCATTCCCACTTGGGAAGCTGGTTGTAGAGCCCCAGAAAGAAGGGAGGCCAGGGCAGGAGGGACTGTCACATAGGTGATCCTCAAAGTGCAGCCAGTAGGGCCTGCGACATCACCTGAGGTCTTAGGAAGAGCCCACCCCACCCTAGATCTCCTGCATCAGGAGCCCTGGGCTGGAGCCCAGGAATCTGCTTGACAAGCTCTCCAGATGACTACTGGATCCATGGTCATCTCACCACTCCTCCATTGCTCACCAAGGAACCTGGAAACCCAGACTGGAGAGAGCAGGTCTCCTGAGTCCTTAGCTCAACATCATTCCACAAGGCCTTTTAAAACCATGCCAAGACTCCCTGTGACATTCACCAAGCCAGCTCACCTAAAATGTCCTCTTTTCAACTCTAAATCCTCCTCTTGAGAGTCTGGCTCAGGAGGTTCCCTTGCCATGGTGTCCGGAACAACCAGCCCAGACCCCCCTGGCTCTTTCCACTCCTTTCAGTACAGCCAATGAGACTGTGTCCTTCTGTGCTTCTGTAACCCTGGCCCCTTCTGCCTGGACCCTCTCTCAGTCCCCTCTGTACCTGGGTTATACAGATGGCCTGGTCTGGATTCAGTCCTGCCTCACAACAACTGTGTGACTCAAATAAGTCACTTAATGCACCTGAGACTCAACTTCCTGTTCTGTAAAACGGGGATGGTAGAGCCTGCCTCCCAGGGCTACTGTGTGGGGAAATGAGATCTTGCTGGGCCTGGTGAAATGAGGTCCTGGCATGGCAGGTGACCATCTTGGTAGAGAACCAGCTATCAGGAGGCAAAGAGGGAGAGATAGAGTTTGTGTCACAGATAGTATTTACAGGGAAGGGGACGCAGACCCCAGAGGGACATCAGCTCAATAGAGCACACTTCCGGCCCCCAGACTCAGTCCTCTACCCCATCCCACATGCACAGATAAGACTGAAGGGTATCTTCTCTTTTATGCACCATATCTGAGGCCCTTAGTACTGTTAGGACACTAATCACAGACCCTTTCATGACCAGTGGCAAGTGGGGGACTTCATGCCTCATCCCTGGGGCACAGGGCTCCTAGCAGGCTCTTTGATTGACCCATGCTCACAGGACAGGTCACATATTTACCCCCCAAGTGTTTCTACAAGTCTGGGGCCATATCTGTAGCTTGCATCTAGCACAGTGGTGGGAACCACAAAGAGAGAGTGCCAGACTCAGATGTCAGACCCTACCTCTGCCACCCTGGGCCATGGACCTGAGTAGGGTACTCCAAACTCTGACCCGGCCATCCTCATGTACAAGATGGGCTAATATATGTGCCAATCTCATGAGATGAAACGAGATAATACAGGTAAAGGGCAAAAGGCTAGATCTTGCCATGGGCACTCAGTGCATTATAATTTGCTATTGTTACTACCAGTATCTGCCCAGCAAGGTGCTGAGTGTGGGAAGACTTTCAAACCACCCACTTCCCAGCTGTGAGAGCTGCCAGGTCCCACGGCAAACTGGGCACAGTTGTCACTATAATGATCATGGCATGCACTCTGAGCAGCTTCTTTTCAATGCAAGCCTCTGGCCAGCTCCAGAGTCCTAGAGGCAGACAGAGTCCAGCTGTCAGCTTTTCAGGGACCATCAGCCATTTTTCCCAGCACAGGACAGCTCTGAGGCACCTTGGCTCCAGAGCCACCTATGGGGCTGGCGAGACTTGCCCCTGAGAGCCCTGCCATGGCTCCCTCCCACAGCAGGGTGAAGGGTGCTCCTTAGCCAACCTCTCCCCAGCTCCCAGAGTAGGTGTGTGAGGCCTCTGTCAGCTGACAGCCAGGTCTCCTGCCTGCACAGAATCAGCACCCTTGGCCAGCCCCACAGGGACAGAGACCCCTGACTCTGAGAGATTAGTCACCAGCCTCGGCATCCTTGCCAGGATTTCTGCAGCCACCTCACTGTTCACTCCATCTCTGTTTGAATGGGTGCTCTCACAGGATCTGCGGTGACCCCCAAATAATGATCTGGTCCCACTGCTTCCTGCCCACAAGAATGACCTCCCTTTTCATCCAAGGGTACAATCCTAGCTCTGAAGGATTCGAAGAAGGTAGCTCAGTTTGGGGGTCCTGCACATTTCCCAGACACACCCCCTCCTTCCTCTCTTTCTGTTCCTCCAAAAACTTGATTTCATGGAGTATGTACTTCCATTTTAACGTTCTTTGCTGCATGGAGTCCCTCCCCACAACCCCTGAGACTTCCCAGGATTCATGGATCCCACTTGTTTCTCACCCTGAGCCCCACTGCTCCCAGGCCTTTCTGCATTACAATTATCAATTCAATGGCCTGTCCTCATTACTTCTTCTGAAGGGTGATGGTTGTGCGTAAGTCATTTTGATGTCACTAGGACCTGGCACAGAGAGGATGACCTACACAAAGCAGAAAGCCTTTCAGTTCGTAAAGCCACCTTTGGTGGGGTGGGGAGGTAGAAGGGTTGGGGTAACACAAGCTCAGTCCTTCTTCTAAAGGCTCCGAGCCTGACAGAACTGCAGGGCAGTACTGAATCGGGTTTGTGGCCACAGGCAGCACGTGCCCACAGCCGTCCCCATGGGAACCGTGGCAGGCAGAGCTCCAACTCAGAGTGAGCAGCCTGCCTTGGGCCTGAACTCTCTCCCACCTGCTGTGGCCCCAGAAGCCAGTGGGGGTGGATGTGGACACAGGACTAGCTTGGGGTACCCACAGCCCCCACCACAGAGTTCTGAGAGGGGCTTGCAGCTGCAGGGACTGGGTGGGCAGGTTGCCATGGAAACTGAGCAGCTCGCCTTTCTCTGGTGTTGAGTTCTGACAGGGAGGCCAGGCTTCACCAGTACACGCTCATTCCCCAGCTCCTCCCTGCTCTCTCAGTCTGTGTGCCGGGCACAGTACCAGCACAGAGATGGATCCAGGGGCTGAGAGGAGCGAAAAAGCAAAGGGACCAAGAACCTGGCCTTACGTCTCTCCCTTCCACCTCATCGGTCACTGCCACAGTTCCTGGGGCCAGGCATCACTGGAAAGGAGTTGGCTTACCCAAGGGACAATAACCAAAGAAGGCAAGAGTCACATCTGGTACATTTTTGATGTTCTGGGATTCTGGAACAGGAGATCTTGCGTTCTTGTTCTTGTTCTGGTATTTCCCAGATATTTCACAGCCGGTGCCACTGGGAAGACTCTCAAGCTCTCTAAACTAGTTTCCCTATATAAAATGAAGACCATTTACTCACCACACACTCCTCAGGGGTCATTACTCCCAGGGAAAGCATGATTCCTCATACATATAAGGAATTTTACTAGAGCAAGTTAAAAATATAATTGGTGTTCAGAAGACTTGGGTAAGCACATAGATGCCAAATGCTGAAGGATTACTGAAATGAGCAATTCCCCCATTTGTTTGGTAAGTTTAGGTCAGTACCTCTCTGCCTGGCTTGAAACAAGTCATTGGCCCTGCCCTGGGGGGACTCGTAGCCTCCCAGGACTCTCTTGGTGGCCTGCTCTGAGCCCAGCACTAGGAAACATTCCAAAATGGTGTGGTCACACTGTTCTCAAGGAGCGCAAATAAAACTTCCTAAGGAGGTACACATGAGATACACTTACAAAACACAGAAGGAAGGTCATAACATATTGGGGAAACTTGAATGGGTATCTTATTAGAGACAGGAAGTTGGCTGAGATGGCATGGAAAGAGAAGGATCCATCAGTGGAGTCAAACACTGGTCCGCATCCTAGAATTCTCTGCTATGGACAGGGAGGAGATCTTTGCAAAACATTCTGCCTTCTGAAAAGTAATTCCTGTCCTTCAATGTGCATTTGATGATTCCCTCTGCTGTTTATTTTCTGTCTCCTCCAGCATGGTAGCTACGTGAGAGCCAAGCTCCATATTTCCATTTCTGTATCCTTATTACTGGGCACATACATATACCAGATATTCATCAGGCACCAGCTACATGAATAAATAGTAGAGAAGCTGGGAACTTAATACGAGGCTTGAAGAAAATGCTTTATAGCCACAGTGAGATAAGCGCTTTTTATTTCTTCCAAAACTCCCAAGGCAATTGGTGCCATAAAATCCTGCCATGTTGTCTTAAGTGGAGCTCAGGGGTTTTAGCCATGGACAATGTGCATTGCCTTCCTGTGAAGCCCAAGAGGTGACCAGGGTTGCCAGGTCCCAACTGGCGATTGCTGTCTGTTTGAATTTGCTTTATTATGGGAAATGTCATCATCACTGGACTTTATTGTGATCATTTTCAGAATTATTTGTTCAATATCTGTTTGCCCACTAGGTTTTGAGCTCCTGGCCCATAGATGGCATTCAATAAATATGTACTGGGTGAATGAATAAATGATTTTACACAAGGCAATAACATGAATATCCACCTTGTTTGGGGGGACAGGGAATGCACTCTCAGTAGAGTGATGTTTAGTCTAAGAAGTGAAGGATGACTAGAAATTATTAAGTGAAGGACAGGCTAACAAGTTAAATATGAGAGAACAAGAAAGGGAAGTATCTGTATAGGTTCCAGGTTGGAAGGTATGGTGCATTCAAGCACACAGGAGTAGCCCAGTGTCACTAGGGGGTGGAAATAAAGCTGAGAGATTACAGACAGCTCATAAACCACTCCTGGGATTTTGAACTTCATTGTGACAGCAATTGGGAAGACATGGCTCTCACCAGAAGTGTTTTCTGATCAGACATCTGTTTTCAAAGGAGCATACCAGCTACTGTGTGGAGAGAATGTACTGGAAATCAGTGGAGTGGTAGTGGGGACACTGAAGTCACGTAGGAAAGAGAAGATAGTGACCTCCTCATGATAGTGGCTAAAGAGATGGAGAAACACTGATGGAACTAGGGGGCTTTAGCAGTCAAGTAAAAGGACTTGGAAGGTGTGGGGTTGAGGAAAAGGAGAGACTCCTGGGTAATCTCTAGATTTCTGATGGGAGGTAAATGCTGACACTATTGGACAGGAAACACTGGGATGCAGGGAAAGATGTGATTGGCTCGGTTTTAACTGTATCTAATCTGAAATGCTAGTGAAGTGACCACGAATGGAGATTTAAGAGTTCACTCTATTAGATATATGAGTCTGGAATGCAGCAGACAGATTTATGTCGAAGATAAAGGTTTAGGTGCAATCTCAAGTTGGAGGTGATTAAAGCCATATGAAAGAAAGAAAACACTATAAAAGGCTCACGAAAAAAATCTTAAGTAATTCCATGATTATTAATGGGGTAGAAGATGAGGAGCCAGAAAAGGAAGCCAAAGAGGCTCCTCTGGTAACAGAAGCCAAGGGCAGGAAATTCTTCTGCAAAGAGATTGTGGCTAGTTGTGTTGAGCACAATGATGAGAAATTCACGGAGAGAAGACTCATCGGGCCATAGGGAGAGAAAGATGGGAACTCTGTGGGATTCTGGGGGTCTCAAGGCTGGGTCCACCATCACAGTTTTCCTCACATGGACATACCCATCCTCTCCCTCTTCCAGTTTACTCCTTCTGGACAGGAATTCAAGATTCATCCCATTTCTCCTTGAGAGCTAGGGGGCTGGGAGAGGAAGGAGCAGCCAGCAACACATGAAGACCTCCTGAGACACTGGCATCACCATGCGCACAGCCCAGGCATCACTCAGCCATGACACTGTGTCAACAGTAGCAGATGGATCCTCCAGAAATGGTCCCCTTGCCCCTTCCACAGCTCGCTAGGATCCCCAGTGCCCCAGCCCTGATCAGAGTGTCACATGCCCTCATTTGTACTCTTAAACTGATTTTTCCTCAATAGCTTATTAGATTCATCATTTAAAAATGTGCCCCCCTCCCAGCAGCAGGGCTTACTGGGGAAGAAGGGTTGATTAGGGCTGTCTACAACATTTTACTCACAACAGAAGCTTGGAGCCTGGGCGAGAACCTAAGTATCACCATAAACAACTGGCACTGGGAGCAACTAGTCACTGTTGCATGAGTTCAGGACTCACCTCCTCTCCCTCTCTCCCACTACTCTCTTGCCTGCTATCACAATTTTTAAATGCAGAACTTTTTATTTTGAAATAGTTTAAAACTCACGAAAGGTTGAAAAATACTGTTTCCATGTGCCCATAACCCAGCTTCCCCCAATGACAGTATCTTCCATTGCCACAGAACATTGTCAAAACCAGAAAATTGATAATGATATGGTACTATTAACTGAGGAGAAAACCATGCTTGGAGGATACTAGGTTGTCTCGGGGGGGTTTGTGCAGTAGTAGAATGGCTCTTTCTTTGGACTTGAAACTTGGTACAAACTTCATTTCTGTCACATTACATTCTGGGTGGCCTTCAGCAAGACACCTCACCTCTTCAAGCCACAGTTTAAAGCCACCTGTTGGCAAAATGGAAATCTCATTCCTACCTTTCAAAATTATGAGGATTAGTGAAATGAAGTCCAGAGTTCTAAGTCCATTTCTCTTTATTACAACAGGACTTAAACATCATGCTATTGAATTGGTATACCTATTGATTTTTTTCCCTTAAATTCTTCTTTTGGTACAATTTAGGTATACAATACATTTACATTTGTCATTGGATGCTTGTGCCTGTACATGATGTATCTTGGTTCTTATTTTTTCTCCATTCCCTGTGCTATACTAGGTTTTATTTGCACTTCCTTCTCCTCCTCGTCTTCCTCCTCCGTCTTCTCCTCCTCTTTCCCTCCTCCTCCTTTTTAATCTTCTGTGTAAAGTTCTATGACATTTAACACAACTAAAATTTTGTGTTTTTAAAATTAAGATATTATTCATCCTTTTAAGGTATACAATTCAGTGGTTTTAATATACTCACAAAGCACACAAATATTATCACTATCTAATCCTAGACTTTCTCTTCACTCTAAAAAGAAACTGCATACCCCTCTTTGGCCACTCTTCCTCCCCTCCCCTGGAAACCACTATCTATTTTCTGTCATGATGGATTTACCTATTCTGGACATTTCAAAGAAATAGAATGCATACAACATTGCCTTTTGTGTTTCCTCACACATCTTCACTCTCTGTGCCCTCGGTTTCCACTCTATCTCAGATGGCAAAGGCATTGACACAGACCTTACACACCAGAGAGGAAGTGGATCTCCAACCTAATGGAATTACTGTACAACAGTCATGTTTAAAAATTGGCAGTTTCCGGGCCGGGGATTTAGCTCATTGGGTGCCTCCGCCTGCCTCACAAGCGCAAGATACTGAGTTTGATCCCTGGTACCACCAAAAAAAAAAAAAATTGACAGTTTTTCCTGAAACATCTATCCTCAAGCAGGTTTTAGTGATCCTCAGGTGTGGTTATTAGTTGCAGGGGGTGGGGGGCAAAACTCACACATGTGGTAAGGCTCAGAGCATCTGCAAGGAAAGAGATGACTAATGATTTTTATGACAATTCCAAGTTCAAAGAAAACAGAGAGCCAGAAGACAACTAAGAGCTCCTTTGCTGGACTTGTTCATGTCACAGGTGGAGAAAATGAGGCTCAGAGAGACTAGATGACAATTTCCAATCTGTCCAAGGCACAAAACCTACCAGTGGTGGACACTCTGACATCAACTCCAGGACTTTTTCCAGTGATGCCACCTCTGAGTAGGCTGACGCCCTGGATCTAGGCTGGGGGATGAGAGGAAGCAGCCAGAAGGATTCTAAGAGCTGAGAGCAGCCCTTTCCCAGATGTGAAGATTCGTTTGAGTGGAGGTGACAGGGCTTCACGTATGTCCAAGGGTGCTCGGGGAGTGAACCAAAGATCTCTTCTCCCAAGTGACACTCCCTGCAGTCTGTCCCCCCTACTCAGCAGACCAAGATTTCAAAAACAGAGATCAGAAAGATGAAGTCCTCACCATGCTCTGTAAATACTGCCTTTTCATAGAAAAAAATTCATATGGAGAAAAGTACAAAAAAAAAAAAAGAATTACTTATAATTTTACTTTATCATACAAACATTCAAATTTGGGGCGTGTCTTCCCTCTGGGCACCTTTTTGTTAGAGAAGATTTCAAGTATATGGCACAGTGGAAAGAACAATACATTCTTATCACAACAATTCCACAATTTTCTACTCAGACAATCTCGTTTAATTTTCACCCCACTCACCTCTAGATTATTTTGCAGCAAATCTCAGATATCATGCATTTCACCCATAAATATTTCAGAATCATCTTCTTCTCAAGCAGCCCAGATACCATGGCCAGGATAGACTATTTAGAGGAGTTGCCTGGGGAGGCCCTGCTTGCTCCTCTCCCTCCCTGCCCCTGGGGTGTTCTGCCACCCAGGCCCTCTCTAGCTCCATCCTTTCTGCTGAGCAGTGCTTTCTCAGAGTGGGTATTGGTGCTCCCTGGCCTGTCCCTTCAAGAGTTTCCATCTCTGCAGGGAGAGGCCCAGGCTTCATTAGAGTGGAACCCTGACCCAAAGAAGCTGCATTTTAACTCATTTGGAATGTTTCAATAAATGCAGCCATAATGCAATGAAGCATGTAGCCAGTGTCCTACATTATAAAATGGGTTTGAGGGACAGCTGCTGTTCCAGACCGAAGTGCATCAAGCAGCAGCAAGCGGGGACAGCTAGGGCTGGGACCCTCTGTATCAACTCCCCCACCTTTTGACCCTGTGAGCAGCATTGTTTCCTTTTTTCTCCTGCTTTTAAAAAAAATCTCATTTAAGGTTTGAGACCACCTTTCTCCTCCTCCCCTACCCTTCTCCCCTTATCCCCTTCCTCCTTAATTTTACTACAAACTAGTGTTTTTTGGAACTGGGGATAGAACTCGGGACCTTGAACTCGCTAAGCAGGCGGCAGAACCACTGAGCTAAATCCCCAGCCCTCAAACTAGTATTTTATAAGGCCTGGTCAATTACTCAGTATGAACAAAAGAACACAAAACTTATCCCAAAACCTTTTTCAATGAAAAATTTCCAAGACACAAAAAATAAAATCCTTAGCTTTCAGTTGGGGAAGGGAGAAAAAAAACCCATTTCAATAAAGGTGCATGTTTGTTCTGGGGCAGGGACCTACAGACAAGGAAGGCACCATGGGACTGGGAGCAGCTCTGCTCTCTTGGGTCAACAGTAGGAGGGATCCTGACAGCCTACCACGGCAGTCTTCTCCGGGATGGGAGTCTATCGTGGCTGCCGGAGGCATCGTTATCTAAGTGCAGCCTCTTTGCTTCCTTAGGTTTCAGCTTGTCCCATGAGATCATTTAAAATCACATTTGCTACTTTACCATCTAATCACACATAAGCCGCTCCCCATACTCTCCCGCCCTGCTTCCATCCAAAGAGCACACTTTCTAGAGCACCAGCAACCAGGGTGGAACTCGTAATGGGAAATGGGAATGGCACAAGAAAGGCATGATTTCTTATAGTGTCATGAGCAACGGTGAGGTTCCCATCAGTCACGGAGAACCACTTTCATTGAGGAGAAAGAACAAGTGTAAGTTTTTGCAAGGCTGGGGTCTCGGCTTGCTTCCCCTACCAGAGCCAGCCCTGGGCCTTTGGGCTGGTGAGCAGGCATCAGATGGAGTTTCTTCTTGTCATGCTCGAATATTAAGCTGAACGTATGTTCCAGGAGCTCATGGTTCCCAGTGGAGGCAATCTGGAAGAGAGGATCTCTTACCTTGAAGACAAGCAAGACTGAGCAGCAAAGGTTTGGCTGTGGGGCACAGGGGGCCAGTCTGTGGTTGATGGCATAAAGATATATGCTTAGGATACTGCAGGGAGAATTACAGACTTTTGTCTCTGAACCAAAAATGAAGCACATTTTGTAGGCTTTTAAAATTCATGGCCTTCAAAAGACACCCATAGTTCTTGAAAAATGTAAATACTAATGTATTTGTCTAGAAGACTCCCTCTGCTTCCTTTCCTCTGAAGGGTAAGGGGATATATTATAGCTAAATAGCTAAACCCAAAAAACCATCAATTCTTACATGCCACATCAATGTCAAGTTCATGCTTTTCAAAGAGTCACATTGATGTAAAAAGATGTTTTATTAGTAGGTACGATTTCAGCGATTTTGACCTAAACTGATAAAAGAGGCCAAATATCCTGAGAATACCGAAGTCTTTAAAACTAGATAAAAGTGGACCCAGAAAGCGGAGGATCTCAGGTCTTTGGTAGATGAGTTTTGCCTCAAACTCAAGGCAGCAAGTCCTCTTGGAAGTCTGGGTAAGAGTCAAAGCAGTGGCTTCAACTCCTGTCACACCAGAGTAAATAGGAGAACTTTTTAGAAACAAACCCTGAACCCTACTGCAGGGCTACTGAATCCAAATGTCTAGGGGGTGTCAGAAGATGTATTTTTCAATGCTTTCCAGAAAATTCTATTAGACAACAGTGGAGAAATCTCTACTTTAAGATATTGTGATGAACAAGCAAATCCAGGTGGCCAAGGGGTTTTCCAACATTCAGTGGAACATTTACACATATTCAGAGAGGTGTATAATAGATAGGAACAAAGCCAGCTGTACTTTGTTTTTATCACTAAATCTGCAATCCAGAATAATGATTTATTCAGACATCTATGAGGCTCAGGCTTTGTTTGGGGTTTTCCCCCCATAGTTCCAATGTACTTAATGTAAATTTGATCCTTGATCATGGATTTTGCTCTTTGAGATTACCTGATTCAATTGCTGGAAAAGAGAAAAATCTGCTATGATTTGAAATGTAGTTTGAGTCAGATTTACTGAGCTTGCAGGCTGCAGCAGGTAGAAGGTACCACATATACAAATTTTAGTTACAGAAGCCAAAGGTTGGGCTTTCTAGCCACACAGTGTGGGAGGGAGATTGAAATGACACAGAAAAATGAATTGCTTTTAGACTGATGGAAAAATATGTCTTGAAATGGCATAAAGTTGGCTTGAAATGTTAGGAAGATTTTTAGAGTAGCCTTAAAAAGTAATTTCCTAGTTCCCTGTCCACTCACTTAGCAGCCCAGTAATGGTGATAATAATAACAATAAACAAGAATATAAATGGAAACAGCATTTTTTTTTTTGCCTCAAGCATATGAAAGAGCATATGTCTACAAGGATGATTCTGAGATAATAATCATCAGAGGAAATGGAAAAGAAACTTGAGAGTGTTTTGTAATGGTGAATGGCGGTGGAGTTTCTCACAAATAAATATTAGCAAGGAAATGCTGGTCCAGGAGGAGGAAACTAGTAATCACGGAATCTGAGCATGTGCAGCCACGCTGTCACTGGAGTCAGAGCCTAATCAAACCAGGATGCTCTGAAGACTTCAGCTTCAGCCCCAGCTTCCCCTCACTCCTCCCCTCATGGACTGACCCCAGGAGCCCAGCCACAGAGTAACATCAGGAACTTGGAGTCCACAACTCCTGAGAGAGTAGTACCAGCCTGTCCCTTCCTCCCTCACTCTACACCCACAGTGCTCACCCTTTCTGCACAATCATTTCCTGCCTAACCTTACCAGGCTTGCCAAGGCCTGGGTAGATATTGGTCTCCCACAAATATAGTGGCCTCCCTCCCTTTCTGGGCTCTGCCTCCCCTTTTCCTTTATGCTTATTTGTGTGGCACCTGCATAACACCAGAAGCCTGCTTGCATTTGTCTCTCCCCCCAGGGTGTGAGTTTAGGAGGAGCAGGAACTCAGTCTTGATTTTTATACCTTCATCAAAACTTAGCAGCTCAATGACTATGTGCTAGAAACAAATTATGGCTTGATATCCTAGGCTATCTGGGAATAAGATTCAAATATGACAGCACCTTCTCTCATCCTCCCCACACAAGCAATTGTGTTCTCTCTCCTCACCAGCTTCAATTGAGAGGCTTGAAACTCCTTGTACTTAGGGAGGATGTCATTCTGCTCTCTCTTGCTCATTAGAGCACGTGGTCACTCTTCTTACCTTGGCTCACTTGTGCTTCTCTCTGGTTCTCCCATGATAACTAGAGCCACACTGTATGAACTCGTTTGTAAGAGCAAGAAAGGGGTAGACTGACAGCAAAGCTCTCTGGACAGAGCCAGACTTTGGCTCAGGGCCTAAATGTGCTGCCATTAGTACTTTAAGGATTGCACTCCCCTTCCTATTGCTTCCTCAGTTGTGAAGGTACCATGATATTACTTGTGTCACAAGACTTGTAAGGATTAAACAGACACATGTGGAAAAGAAGGCATAGCCCCTCCTGTTAGCCTCTATTCCTATTTAGTCTGATGCCCTCATTTTACAAATAAGGAAACCGAGACTTGGAGCTTCAGTTTAGTGACCTATTCAAGGTCATATAGCTGGTTCTGGCACAGGGAATAGGACCTCAGTCTCCTCCCGCCATGTGAGGCCCCTCCACCCCCGGCTGTTCAGCTTGCAGCTGGGCTCTGAGGCTTTGTTTGCACTCTGGAGGGAGGAGCCAGGGCATTCAAAGCCCAGGAAAAATGCATCAGCAGGTGTGAGCATGACTTTGTGTTAGACAGAGTTCTAGGGGAAAGAAGGTGGAGGGAATGTGTTGTTGCTGCTGCTGGTATTGTTGTTGTTCTGCAATGCTCACAGAGCTGACCAGCAGATCACAGGATGCTTCAGAGAAAGAGGAGTTGAAGGGGTATTGGATAGCAGGTAGGCTTTAGATCCATGGAAGATAAAGGGGAGGACACTGTGCTCAGGGCTCAGTGACATAGCTAAGAGTCAAAACACCTAAAAAGTACTGACTCTGACCAGAGAGGTCAAAGAGTAGCTGTGTGCAGATAGGAGCCAAGTAGACACTGGCAAAGGGTACAGGGGCATCTTCTTTGGTATAAGAAATGTTCCATGTCTCAGACTTGGTGACAGTATCCCAGATGTTCACCTATGTTAGAAAAAGCATCAAACTGTCAACTTAAGATTAGTAAATTTTGTGTACTTTTAAGACCACATCCTAAGAGTAGCCAGTGGTAATATTTTCATCTTCTCCAGGCAAAATGACAAGAATAATGACTTGGATGTCCAATAGGCTCTGCCTTCACTGAGTCAGTCTTAAGGTTTTGGTGCTGTACTTGTAAAGGGAAGACAGTAAGAGGGTCTGCTTTGTGATTGTGAGGGTTAAGTGACATGCGCACGAAATACGTAGCGCTATGGCGAGCAAGAAGACATTTTTACTAGTAAGGACATCATCTTATGTGTTTGTTTTTTAAACAAATAAAATAATGAAAATGTGTTGTATAAAGGGCTGGCTGGATGCTGTGATGAACACAGGCCAGGGATGAGTGTGCAACATTCAAAATATTGTGTGATTCCTGGCTCATGGCCTCGATGTACACCAGGAGAGGTGGACAGTGGCTTAGGACCTCCTGGTGGGGACACTGAGCTCACCCTGGCCCTGCTATGTATCCCCACTCCACTCATTCCCACCCTGCCTTTATGGGAAACAAAGATGTAAGAGAAGGAGAATCCTGGAAAATGCTTGTGTTGGTGCTGGAGTATACTGAGGACTAGGAAATCAGGGTGGATGTCCCAGCTCTACTTCTTGCAAACTGAAGCCCTTGCACAAGATCCATGATCCATCTAAATCTCAGATTCATCATGGGTTCTTGGGGATAGTGGCACTTCAGGGAGACTGTATGACTTTAGGTAAAAGTAGATAGGTTGGCTAGTACTTCTAAGCCAACTAGTTAATAATTATATTGCCTTGGGAATAAAAATGTTAATAACAAACTTAAACAAGATGTACTCTAAACAAGACACTTATATTCACTCATTCAATTCTCACTACTACTCAGTATTATTATGACTGCTTTACAGTCAGCCATCCCATAGTCATTCAACTAGCAACTTGGAATGTGGAGATTTAAACCCAGATTGGCCATCTCCAAAATCCAAGAAGTTAACCATTGTACTATGTTACTTTTCTCTAAACATTGGTTACTTAATGATAAATGTTTTCTCATATTGTGGAAGTGATGTGGTAAATGCAAAGATGTTACAGGATATAAACATTAGATTCAATAATAATGCATTTCAAAATAGTCTGAAACATGATAGACAATACCAAGTTTATTAAGTGCAACTATTTCCCAAGGTCCCGTTTTCACTTAATGAACTATTTCATGCAAACATCCAACAAACCCACGTGGAGCACCTGCTATGTGCTGCCCACTGAGCCAGGGACGGGCAACTCTGAGCTGCGGACAGAATAAATGTCATTTCTGCCCTCATAGAGCTTAACTTTATTCACGGAGCAGACAGATGCTGAATAAACATGCAAATAAATATAATTATCAACTGTGATAAGTGCTAGAAGTGATAAAAATAGGACTCTTTGAGAGATCGTCTTGAGGCCACCTCATTCAGACAGGCAAGATCAAGAAAGGCATTGCTGAAGAAGCACAGTTAAGCTTCAGCCTGAAAGGAGATACACAATTTTTGTCAAACTTCACCATTTGAAAGCAGAATTTAAGAACCGAATCAGAAATGTGATTTGGCAACAAAAGTTGGATTCCTTCAATGTTAGGAGCTGACCAGCAGTGCAGGATTTTCTGAGTCCCCTTTGCCTTGCTGGAATAAACCGAGGGCCTGCTTTATATTGTTTGGCATTTACATAATGTTCACAGGGCTCTTTCCTTAGAACCTTGTCCAAAACCCATTTCCACCTGTCAATTTTTATTAGAATTTGCATATGTTTTCTTTGGAAACTTAGCAAAGAAAAAGAAAATTAGTGTTCATGAGAAATATATTTGACTCTAAAAATAATTAGTGTTTAAGAAGATTAACAACCACGGAATTGCCTCAAGGACAGGGGTCCCATGGAGGTGCCCCTGCTTTCAGGATGTGACCAACCATAGTCAGACCCAGAGAGAAAGAGTCTGGGAGGCCTCCAGGATGGGTACAAATTTGTATGTTCTTCAGGGTCACAGACCCAAAGTGCAGGGGGTCCTCTCCCAACTAGAGTATGTGCCATTTGTATTTTGACAAAATTCAGTCATAAAAACCCACTCTCCCAATGGCTTCCTCCAGGATGGCCGCCTTCTCCAGCATCTCTTATCTCTGTTGATTCATTCCCTCTTCAGTACCTTGAGGCACTTATCTCCACAGTCAGCACTCCATGATATGGCCCTACATATTTTTCTATTATATTTTGATTGTTTGGGCTTGTTTTTTTTTCCCTGAGTAGACTCAAAGGCCTCCAAAATAAGAACATTAATCCTTATTAAGATGAAGGGGCCTCAGTATACACCTAGACCAATCCCTTCATTATATAGATGTACTGAGATGCAAAGAAAGAAGATACTCAAAGCCTGAGCATGGCTTATTACAGATATGTGACTGAGGCTCCAGTCTCCCAACTTCCACCCCAGGACTCTTTCCACTATTCCATACCATCCTCCACAACACCTAATAACTAAGTGCTGTTAATAAAAGCTTTTGAAAAAAAAATTTACAACAGGGCCAGGAATTTAGCTCAGTGGTTTCGCTGCCTGCTGCGCAAGCGCAAGGACCCAAGTCCGACTCCCGGTACCAAAAAAAAATATATATATATATATATATATACACACACACAACAGAATGAGAAGGAAGTGTTGCCAACTCACCCTGCCTCCTTCATCAGATCAGTGGAGACTTCCAGGCTGTGAGGGTTTCTCGAGAGAGAAGCTCCTGATCCTTAAAGACATGAGGTCCGGTCCACGTTTGATTACAGCCAAGAGGACACAGATCTGTTGTTACTCCTTTCCTAGGGAGTCAAGAACTCCAACAAATATGCATATCAATCCTCTTCTTCCTCTAGGATTTGCTCCAGAAGGTGACTGAACAGGCTAATCATGTTGGGGAGAAATACTGCTGCCAGGTTCATGATCAAGCCCAATCCTGACACTGGCTCTTGCAAAGTAAACCTATGTTCATGGAACCCATCTAAACCTTAATTAGATAAAGACTTGGTTTCCCCACAAGATCAGGATCAGAATGAATCAGACCCATCACATTACTCCCAGATTCATACAGCAGCAGAGTTCACAGAGTTCACCTCAGAGCACTTCTTCATCTTACTCTGTGGTAACTGCTTCATCCTTTACTCAACAAATAGTTATCAAACACTTGCATGTGACATATTATCTTAGGCACTAAGGATGTGGAGAAAAGAGGGGCAATGCCCCCTGGCATCAGGAAGGTTGCTTTCTAGACTATGAGCCAACATTTGAACAGATCATTACTGAAATGGCCACCCTGACAGCATAGGCTGCTATGCAAAATAATAACAAAGAAAACGTGTCTAGCCTAGAGGGTCAGGAAAGGCTGTTCTGAAGAAAGTGACATTTAAAATAACTGAAAGAACAAGAGAAGTCAGCCTGGGGGAATGGATGGAGAAAACATTGCAGAGACAGAAAAAAAGCATATGTGAAGGGACCAAGTGGAAAGAAATTTGGTGGACTCTAGTAACTGAAAAAAAGGGTAACTACCACAGGGGGAACAAGGGACAGAGTGATGTTGAAGGATAGGCAAGGGCCAGAACATGCCAGGCCTTATGTATCATGAGAATGAATTTAGACATAGTCTGAAGGGGTTGAGAAGACTTTGGAATGTATAATCAGAAAAGTGATGTGATCATATTTGCATTTCAAAGGATCATGTTGGTTGCTATGAACACAAGCAAAAAGAATACTCAGAGACACCTGTTAATAAGAAAGCATAAAAGCCAGATAAAGAGGTGGTTGTGACTTGGTAATTGAAGTGAGGGAGAGAGTGAATGTCTATAGATTTATGACAAGGGCAACTGAGTTGCTCAATGGTGCAATTTAGCAAAACAGAAGATCGAGAAGAAGAAACTAATTGAGAAGGGGCATGTATCCAAAAAGAACAGATAAATAGTCAAGTCTGGCACAGGAGAGAGGGTTGGATGGAAGTTAAACCCAGAGGAAAGAAAGTAAATATCTTTGAGAGGGCACGAAGGAGCAGGCAAGGACAGAAACCCCAGGACCTCCAGTATCTAAAGACTCAACAGACAATAAGCCTTCAATGAAGCCTTACATGGAACAAAGAAAGAAGGGAAATTACAAGAAAAATAGAGCAGTCAATGCTATCAAATCCTGCTAAGTCAAGAAAAAGTAGAGGTCTAAAAGTTTTTCTGGAATTAGCACTTGAAGTCATTGCAACACAGTTAAAGTTTTGGTGAAGGGGACAGGGAGAGACCTAGCAGAGAAGATTGAGAGCACCAACAGGTACTGATATATTTTGAAGGCGTGTCCTAGCATGCCATAGGTTGAACCTGTAATGCCAGCATCTCCAGAAAACCTTAATCAGTTATGAAGTTAACTACACACTAGTGAAATTGATTGTTCACCAGAACTTTTTAAATGGCAAAAAATTGTCTACATTAGTGATTTTAATATTCTCCTTAAATCAAGCCTGCACTTGATCGCTACCTAAGTATACCTGGCAATGTTAAAACATGGTTTTTTAAATGATAAGAATTCAGTTTTTATTATGTCCCCTGCTCTAAAATCCTGGAAGTATGTTAGTAATGTATTCTAATATGGTCCCTTTGAGTAGAACAGAAGTGGGGGGTGGAATAGGAGAAAAGAAGTAGATTCTATATTTTTAATAAAAAAACTCTTATCCACAGCATAAATCTCCTTCAATTTCTTGAGTTGATTGTTATTTAAATTACCTCATTAAATGAATGCTTTTATTTTGGGCAGCTGAATCCTATTCAAAAGTATTCACACACTAAAGATGGGGCACAGAGAAATAAAGTAGAACATTATAAGTTCTTTATATTGAATTTAATTGCAAATGATCTCACATGTTATTTAGTTTATATACTGAGAATTAGTGGTGTGGGATTGAAATAGTCTAAGTGGCCATTGCCTATTAAAGCACATGTGTAATGGGAATATTATTGTGCATTTGTACCGCACTTAGCTGCAAAGTGCTTTCATATACATTATTTGATTCTCCCAACAACACTCTCAGATGAGCGAGGCAGAGGTAATCATCTCCAGTTGATGAATCATAGAAGTAAGGGTCATAAATTCAAAAGACCCCATAGGTATCAGAATTCATGCTTTCTGTCTCCAAGCGTAGTTGCTGTTTCAACAAAACCAAATACCTCTCTGAGTTTTAAAAATAATTACAACATAAGGTCTCTGGATACAACTTAGTTAATCATCCTGAGGTGTTTTTTTTTGGGGGGGGGGGTTGCTGAGGGAAGCAGCATTCCAGGATGAGGTGATGAAGAATTTGTTTCCTTCCTTGGGAAACAAACTTTTCTATCCTTCTTATCTCCTTTCCAATGGGCTCATTGAGAGAGTCAGGAGGCAAAGACTCTTGAGAAAGGAATATTTCTTCTTCTTCTTCTTCTTCTTCTTCTTCTTCTTCTTCTTCTTCTTCTTCTTCTCCTCCTCCTCCTCCTCCTCCTCCTTCTTTCTTCCTCTTCTTCTTCTTCTCCTCCTCCTCCTCCTCCTCCTCCTCCTTCTCCTTCTCCTCCTTCCCCCTCCTTCTCCTTCTCTTCCTTCTCCCTCCTCCTTCTTCTTCTTCTTTTCTTTTTTTTTTTGTACCTTGGATCAAACTCGGGTCCTTGCGCTTGTGGAACCACTGAGCTAAATCCGCGGTGGAATATTTCTTCTTTACAACTTTATTTGGATCTCCTTTCTGGTGGACAGAGCTATTTTGATTAAATACATGATTAGGCACTTTCTCCCCACCCCCCCCGCCCCAACACCTAGCTTTCTTTCTTCAATTATTTTTTCTTCATTTTTAGCTCCCAAAGAAATGCATATATTCTCATAGTTTCAGCCCAGCACACTCGTTCTGCACTGCACACATCCCTCTGTCAATCTCCAAGCCTTACAGAAAACTGGTTCCACTCAGCTCCCTCCCACCACTAGCACCTCTCATTCAGCACCGCGGACAGCTCAAGTCCACCAAGGCGCCTCTTCGCGCTTGCAGAACCGTGGATAGCGCACGCACTGTAGCAAATCAGTCAAGGATTGTCTCTGCCTCGCTGGAAAGTTAAGTCAGGTTCAGCAAGGAACCAGCAAGGTCCAGCCCCATTCTCTTAGCATCCAGAACAATTCAAGATTGTTACTTTTGAAGATAGCTCAGAATTATTTTTCTGGTGCCACAGTTTAACTGAGGCCTCATTTCTGACAAATAGCAAGATCATGGATAGCGTGGTCTCACTTTCGTCACCACAAACAGCTTATTATACTTTCCTAGTTGCATAGCTCTTTTGAGTCTCTCTTCCCTGAACAGCTTACTCACATATCCAGGAACCCTGTTACTCCAAAAAGATGTCTAACGATTTAAAAAAAAAATTAGGGGAATGAACAGCTTAGCTAGATACATGTCAGTATCACTAACTACATAAAATGTTGAAATCTCAGAAGCAGCTAGACAGACATGGGTCTAACTAAGGTGTTTGCTGGGCTTTGACCAGTTTGGAAATCCTCCAAACCAGGGACTTTTAACCCCTGCTTCTATTGCCATGGAGACTCCAACAATATCCTCAGTGCTGGATGTAGCTTTGTAATTTATTCCATGAACTAGAGAACCTACTCACACCCTCAGTATCACGTACAAAAGCCTCACTTGGATATATCAAAGGCTCAGGTACGATTCTCAGCACCAACTCACTCTTGCTGTCACCGCAGTGCCATGAATGAACCAACCACAGTCTCAGTCTTAGTAACACTTTGCAAAAATGTTTATTATTCCATCAGGCAGCTGAGTCACACCAGTAAAACTTGAAACCTCTTCTTATCATGGCCTGCTTTTTGGTACCTCTTATGTTTAGTTTGATCATGTTTGCAGTTGCATCAATATCTCAACCATCCTCTTTCTGCAACTCAAGCAATTTAGTCATACACTGTCCACTCCCTGGTACTAATTGACACTGTGCCCTCTGTCCTCATGACTAAAATCATTGCCACACTGGAACAAGGTTCATCGGCTCTATTTTTTAGTTTTTTAACTTTTGTGCCTGCTGTTTTATGACACTGACATATCCTTATTCTCCTTTCCTTTTGCTTACCTCTTCCTTGTGATGTTTAATGCCTGGCCACCCCCACAGCCCTCCTGGTTCCAGCCTTCATTGTTCTCCTCCCGCCTGAGAGAACAACTCTCATTCATATCAGGGTGTATCTCTGTGGTTTCTTATTGAACAAGAGACACTTCTTTTTTCCGTAACATAAAATATGATCAGTTTCTACCTGCCCCGGAATGACAGTTCAAGTATTGCATATGTGACGTCTCTTCTCTATCTTTCCCAAACTTAATCCCGGGGTGAGGTAAGAAGCTCCCTTCCAGAAATATCTGATTCATACAATTTGGATCTCTTAAATATTAATGTATTCACTCAACAAATGTTTTCTTTATTTTTATATTATTTTTATTTATGCAGGACTGTATGGTTCCCTCAGTACATATATTCAGTACAGTGTGTAGCCAAATCAGAGTAATATGTATTTCCATATCTACAACCATTAAAAATTTTATATGCTGGGAATTTCCTCCTCTTCTTTTTCAGATATTTTTCATTTTGGAATATATCATACTTGCCCAATAGTTAGCCACTGTGTAAAGGAGAACTAGAAGCAATTCCTCTGTTCTAACTGACCACAAATACCTGTTGGTTGCTTACAGTGTGTCAAGGACTGTTCTGCGTGTTATGGGTTCAAGTTAACCACACAGATAGAACACATACTTTCAGGGAGAAAACATTTTAATTGAAGGAGATAAATAATGAGCAAATAAAAATATTAAATACCAGGTGGATAAATGGTGCTGTCAAAGAATCAAGAAAAATAAAGGGACAGAGAGTGGCAGGGACTGTTGCTCAGGAAGGGGGGGTCAGGGGAGCTTTCCAAGCATGGTGATATTTGAGTGGGACATGTGGGTACAAATGAGAGGAAAATACTGGGCAGAGGGGCAGCAAGTTCAAAAGTGCTGGGGTGAAAGTGTTCTTGGTGTGCTCAGAAAACAAAAATGTAGTGTGAGCAAGGGAGAGAATTATATGAAAAGCATAGTACAGGGCATATTTAAAAAGAATTGTTCTGATTTCACTAAAATGGCTTAAGAGAATGTCCATAGTGGGTCAAGTTATATACCAGCGGACCAGTCAAGAGACGCTGGTGGCCTGGGCTGTGGTAGGGCAGTGCCTGTGAGGAGAAATAGACAGCCATACTCAGGACTATGGTTCCTGAGGGACTGAATGTGATATTTGAGTATGAGAACTAGATAATTACAGCTTCAAGACTGGAGACACTAAGCCACATCAGAATTGTTCTGATGTGTTGAAATGGAAGAACATTAAGGGAAGAACATGTTTGGGATGGAGAAATTAATAGTTTGATCATGCATCCATCAGACATCCAGTTGTGGGAGCTGATGAGTGGATGGTTGGAAGTCAGAAAATTTGGAATGCAGCTAAAAGGCCTGGCTGAAGCTATGTTTAGATTCATCTTTCAAATGTGGCTCCAGGCTACTCATGTCACTGTATTCACCCTTCTTCTCTGGGAAGGGAAGGCCTGGGTAGCTGACCAATAAGGCTGCTGAGGCCTAGAGCTATATTTAATTTCCCAAAAGTATGTACCTATAGTTCATTTACTACTGTACCCTCAGAGTCTAAAATAGTGTCTGACATAAGTTAGGAAAATTTGAGGGAGGAAGAGGCACAATGGAGGGTCCCTATGTTTCTACCTTAGAAAAGTTATGAAATTTATTAAGGAATGGAAAACAGGAAGAGAAGAAGCTGGGTTTGGGTAAAGGGAAGATGATGACATCATGGGAGACGATGATTTTGAGGTGTTTATGGAGCATTCAAGGTGGTATGTTCAAAGGCATTAGATTAGTAAATCTGAGGATCAGAAGAAAGACCCAAGTTTGGGAGTCACCTGTATAAAAATGGTAATTTTGCTTGCATATAAGCAACATGAGAGAAACATGAGAAGCATAAGAAGGTGCAGCTCTGCATAGGATGGGGGCTGGCACTTTTACTCATTAATCAAGCCTGGAAAAAATTATAATTCCCAGTTTATGGGCATTCTGTCTGCCACACAGAGCCAACTGCTACATTAGTAGGGGCAGCTTTCTATTGAATTCTTAAGAGCCTCAGTGAGCTAAGAGACAAATGATCTCTGAGGCCCCTTGAGACCTCACCAAATCTAAACTCATTCTGATCAGTCTCTTCGTCTCTCAGGTCCCAGAACCCTCCAGTGAAACCTCAGGCAGCAGGATTCCAGGATTCCTCCAACTGGGCAGATCCACCCAGATATGGGAGAGTCAGAAATCAAAAGACCCAGAGACAAGTTTTTTAGTGTAACTAATATCTTTATAACCTCTAGTAAATATCAACACTCACTGGTTGTTAGTTTTCTTTTCTTTTTTCTTTTTTTTTTTTTTGGTACTGGAGATTGAACTCTGGACCTTGCACTTGTGAGGCAGGCAGCGGAACCACTGAGCTAAATCACTGGCCAAAAAACTGAGTCTTTTTTTTTGAGGGGGGTGGGTGTTAGTTTTCTTACATTAAGAACATTCCTGGGGGCTTGGGATGTAGCTCAGTGGTACAGCACTTGTCTGGTATGCGTGAAGCCCCAAGTTCCACCTCCAGCACTATCAAAAAAAGAAAGGAATAAAGAGAATACTTTCCAAGTATGCTACAGGATTTCTGTGGAGGCTAACTGAGATCATGTGAGGAGGCACTTTATAAACCTACCGTACACAAGTGAGGCACTGTTGATGTTGTGGGTTGAAGATTTAAGTAATTTTTCTCATCAGGCTTGGTCAGTTTTGTGACCAACTCATACTTGATTCAGTGTGTACTCATGAGGAGGCAGAATTCATGACTGCTGAATGGTCAGAGACATACCTTCCTGCTAGAACCACAGAATCCAACAGAAAGAATGCTCTGTCCTTCCTTCCCCAGTGCAGCCTCAGAGAGGCCTTTGTTTGCACCCATAGCTCGACCCATCAGCACTAAGCAGCCCTGAGCCTGCTGGTCGTCCCTGACCATAGATCCTGACCAAGAGTAGTCGAAGCTGTTTCCGTTGCCAGCAAAATGACAGACATAAAACACCTGTATTTGTTTAATCACTTTTAGTTGATCTTATCCCTTGTTAGAAACTGCTCACTCACAGGGCTCAGAAATTCAAGTGATGATGCCCCTATGGCCCACAAAGACTGCATTCTCAAGCAGCTCAAAAATCCCAGGCACAGAATACATCTCTACAGAAGCTTGATCCTTAGGAACAACAAAAGTCCACTCTGTTCACATCCCCTGTGTGTATAATTCCCTGAAGTTTCTGGCCAGCCATTGCCCTGATTCTGACAACAGAAGGGAGGAAGTCCCAAATTCTACTTCATGAAAGCCTGAGAATAATCAGTTTCTTAGAATGGTAATCCACAAGAACACCTGCCGCTTGACCTCAGGACTCCACTTCTCTAACTCACCCAGTACTAGCTTCTGACCTGCCTCCACAATCCATGGAGATTTCCATCATGGAGCCATAGAGTGGGTCATAACTGTATCAAATCCCGTACCCCTGACCTGAACTCTATACTACATCTGTGGTTGCAGAGAATTGCGGGGATTTAAGAAAACAACTTCAGCAATTTCAGCTATGAGCTTATAAAAAATGGAGCTCCTGGGCCTTCTCTGACTCACTGAATGGGACTCTGAAGCTGGGGTACAGGAATTCATATTTTAACTCACTCTACCTCTAAGAGTGATGGATCTGGCCTGGTACTAGAGTGTGGACTGGGTTTAAAGATCATTTACTAGAGAAGGTGGGAGAACCGTGTGATCCGCAGAGTCAGTGGTTACTGTAGAGAACTAAAAGGAAGCTTGTAGGAGCTTCAGATTTGCTCATCCTGGAGTAAGCAGAGACAATACCACCCAGATACTGCTCTACCACTGATAACAGCAAGTGATTCTGTTTGTCTCCAGGCTAACCTCAGGGGTGATAGGCTTCCTGGGAACACTGCAGCCCATGCAAAACCTAGAGAGTCATTGCTGTACCTCCCAGGGTTTGTATGGACCATGGTGGAGCAAGGGTCCCAGCAGCTCTTCCCAGCAGCATCACAGAACATGTGTTAGGCCAGGACTTTGCAAATTTATGGCATCAGTGAGCCACTTGAAAATCATCATGCTAAGTCAGCAACGGGCTTTCAGGAGCTTTAAGGTGGTTTTGGGTTAAAAATAAACAGCAAAAATGAGCTCACAAATTAATTGCCTGGATTAATCATTTAAAAATTGTATATGAGGTGGACTGAATAGCTCAGTGGTAGAGCTAATCTAGAATGTGAAAGGCTCTGAAATCAATGCCCAGAACAACAACAAAAAATTATATGATGTTTTCAAAGAAAATGTTAAGTTATAAGGAAAATTAACTAATTAGGAAATTAAATTAAATAATTTGTTTTATGAAGAATGAGGACCTTATGAGCATGCTCCTGAGCTGTGGAGCATCAGGTAGAAACGCACACCACCCCCCAGGCAAGCACAGCCATGCACATTCAAAGATGTGGGTCTTCTTCTCTACATCCCTGCCAGGCTCAGGAATGGCTGTCACTTCCTCAAAGCATACCACTGCATGATAAAAAAGAACCATAAAACATGCTAATGTCTTTCATGCTTTGTAACAAATACAATAAATGGGAAAAATCTTACCAACATTGTTTTCCGGCATAACATTTCTTTACAGTGCACTAAAATTCTGAATATATTGGGTTCCACTATTCTCTCTGAGGACTCTGCACCAGAAGGTCTATGAGGAATCACTTTGTGTGAGTAGGAAGCCTGAGGAATTTCAAGAGGCATGGGTCTAGTCCTTGAGAGCTAGGGCCACTCTTCTCTGAGATTCCGAGAACCAGCTCTCAGATAATAAACTCCTTACCCCTAAATGTCTATCTCAGAGTGCCATGTAAAGAAATGGTCAACAGATGGAAAAAGAGTGACCACTGTGATCAAGGAATCCCATGTCCAGCTCTCTCTTCTGTTTGGAAAGTCTTGGGAAAAGTCTTGGGACCTTGTACTTAGATCAGTCATTATAAAATCCCACCTGTAAGCACAGTCCTACTGCCACTCAGAGTGCAAATGTCACCTAAGCCAAAGGTGTTTCTGGTGGCCTAGGAGATTTATAGACACCTGCCATCAAGTCAGCCTCAAAGTTGAGTGTGCATTGACCTCAAGCCCCTGTGCTAGCACTTCTGGCTTAGTCTTGTTTTCAATCTTCAACATTGTACTCAGTTTCACTGAGGGAATCCCTGCCTTGTTCCTCTATAACTAAGTCCTGGGACTCAAATTATGTTCTACAATATAAACAGTACCTCTCCCTGAGATAAGGAAAATATGGTTAGTAGCCCCTATTATTCAAAAGGGAAGAATCAAAGACGATGATTGCATTCAATCAAGTCAATAGTGATTGAATGGTTGGTGCATACATATGCCATATATTTATCAGGACATGGATGCATGGCATGTAGAACTTCTAGAATGAGAAGGAAATGCAAGGCAGATATCCAGTCCTATAATGTGTTGACTTTGGAAATTTCCCTAAGAGAGAGACCAAGTATGAATGGGCAGAAATAGTAGGAGGGAGACAGGGAAAGTTTCTAGGCAAAACCCATGGAAGGCATTAGGAAGAGTGGTAGTATTCCAAGAAGGAGATTTCCTCCCAGGATCACAGTGCATAGGAGGACTGGCAACAAAAAGCAGAGTCTCCATCAGAGAGGAACTGGACTCAAGAGCTGCCTCTAGGTCTGGGAGAAACAAGCAGGCTATCTTTTTACAGGAGTATTAGATTCAAGTACTGTCTCTGCCACTGTCTACTTGGCTTATCTACTTGGCTAGCTAAAATGAAGAAGAAGGAGAAAGAGAATGAAAGGGGGAAAGCCACTGGATTTGACCATTTCTGTAGATCTGTAAATTCCTATGACTAAA
Source organism: Heterocephalus glaber (assembly GCF_000247695.1). The sequence goes on from NW_004624731.1 coordinate 2,252,677, forward strand.
ACATGTGACTTTAAAGACACTTGTATAAAAAAAATTCTTTAGTATTTGCTCTTCCTTCAACAAATTCCTATTAATGTCAATAGATTCTAAATGCCAATCCCTGTGCAAGGCTCTAAGGAATAAATGCTGAGTAGAATAGATGCATTCCCAGGCCTCAGTGAGCTTAGAGTTTAGAAGACATAGAAAAGCATATACAAATTACAAATCAGAGGTTATGGAACCATGAAATGGGAATCCTAATACACACTTTGTATAGGTTGAAGTAAGTTATTTCAAAGTGAAGAGTTAAAGAATGAAATAGGGTAGCTAGGCAAAGCAAGGTAGTAGGACAATTTCAGGCAAAGGAAACAAAACATGGAAAGACCTTAAGATCAAAAAGAATGAATCAAATCCAAGGAAAAACTAATAATGGTAAATGGCTAGTGAGGACAGCACTGGAAAGTTGGGTACAGAGTTTGAGTTTTCATGAGTACCATGGGGAGCTTTAGAAGGATTTTAAACAAGGATATCATAGAACCAAATCTGCATTTTAGGAATATCATTTGGTTACAGTTGAAGAATGGGTTAGAAGGAACTAAAGGGGAAGCAAAGGACACAGAGGCACCCACTGTGGTGACAGCAGCTGGGCCAGTGTGTAAGGGAAGAGTTAGAGACGTGGAAAGGAATCAACCGCACTGACATCTGATCGTAAGTGGGAATGAAATAGAAAGGACATGATGGCAATGCCCCAGTTTTGAGCAGGCAAAGGAAGAGGCCATTTGGGACCAGCTACAGAGGCAGAGGGCCATGGAGGAGAAGCAAGTGTCAGAGGGGAAGATGAGAATGAGTACCAGTGGGGCCAGGTTGAGTTTGAGGTGCCCTTGAGACATTCAGGTGGAGATGCTAAGTGAGAGCCTGGGCCCCAAGGACTGTGAGGGCTGGAGATGAAGACTCAGGAGTCATCTGCATGGAAATGAGAAGTGAGGACTTGAGAGTAGATGAACTGCTCCCAGGAGACAGTCCAACTTTAAGTACCTGTCCATCACTTATTAGTAACGTGATCTTTGAAAATGTAACACTGCCACTCTACTTGTTCATTTATATATTGGCAGCAATACCTCAGAGGATACACCACGGGGATGGTTCAAGTGATAATGCATGGAAATTGCTTAATCTAGAGTCTAGAGATAAAGATGAGGGAGCAGCTAAAATAGTGGACCACAGGCCTAACCTGGTTATAGAGAAAACTGTGCAGCCATGGACAAAGAGCAAGTAACCTGGAGATGAAAGGAAATTCAAAGTAGGGCAGCAGTGTTGAAAAGGTTAACAAATAAAAAGTTGTCATCAGAAAGTAGTATAAGATTTATGATAAAGTAGATCATGAACCAAGGTCTTTGATGAATGCAGGAGAGCATTTGGAGCTCAGAGGTCCTAGAAACAAGGAAAAGCAGGGACCAAAATGGCTAAAGCTTGTGGGATGTATGTAAAGGGGGTCACAAGGTTTTGAAGAAGCAATGACCTGGGGCATGGGGAGCAAAGACAAGACCCGAGGCACTTGGACAAGATGGAATAAATGTCCTTCCCAGAGAGGAGAGTACAGCAGGAGAATGGGTTCCTGGAAGAGCCCAGTGTGAATAAAGGGAGGAGCTGGAGACAGGGAGGGGGAGTTGTTCTAGCAGTTCAAGGTGTGATGGATGGGAGGGATAGGACCAGCGGGCAAGCTGTCACCTCTCTGTGATTCTATTTACTCTCCTAAGAATATAAATTCTTCCTGGAAAAGAACGAAAAGATGGAATTCCCCTTTGGGTCCCTGGAAACTACCAACTTCCGGCGGTTCACTCCGGAGTCACTGGCTGAGATTGAGAAGCAAATTGCTGCCCACCGGGCAGAAAAGGAAGTCAGAGATAAACACAGGGAGCAGAAGAACGAAGAAGAGAAACCTCGGCCCCAGCTGGACTTGAAGGCCTGCAATCAGCTGCCCAAATTCTATGGTGAGCTCCCAGCAGAACTGGTCGGGGAGCCCCTGGAGGATCTAGACCCTTTCTACAGCACACACCGGGTAAGAGCATCCAGTAAAGTCTGCTCTCAGCTCTTGGAGAGGAAGCACCTGTCCCAAGCAGCCCAGGGAGTCCTGAGCCCTGGGTGATGTGGCAGTCTGCTAAAGACTCAGCTAATTAGAAATATATCCGACTCACCCATTTGATGCTCTTTTTCAATCATTATGAAATTGATGATAGAAACTAATTGGATTCGGGTCTGTAAAAAGCAGACAACTTCTGTGGAACTTATAGAAAAACTGGCTGTGCCCTGAGGTGGAGAGCAGAGAACCTGAGGTTGGGGAAGAGGAAGTGGGACATAAAATAGTATGATTTAAGCCAGTGGCCTCAAAGTATGATTCTGGAAACCCTGGAGTCTCCCAAACTCTTCTAGCAGGTTCATGAGGTTGAAATGAATTTATAATAATACTTGGATGCCGTTTGTCCCCTTCACTCATGTTCTCTCATGAACACACAGCGGTAAGCCTGGAGGCCATGATAGGAATGATACCATCACTGTAACAGCTATGGGAATGTGTGCCATTATAGTCTTCTGTTTTAAAATTCCTAAGTTTCTATTTCTAACATATATTATATATATGTTAGATACATATGCATATGAATTGTTATGTATACATATATGTGTATGTGTATAGTATAGATTAATTTCTAATATATATGTACACACATATATAAACAAAAAGGAATGTACACAAACAAAACTCTTTGGAGTCCCCAATAATTTGGGAATGTAGTAACTTCTTAAATCAAAATGTTTGAGAACCACTAGTATAAACAAGAGCTGCTCAGTTGCCTTTCGTGTATTGCAATTTAAATGTTCTACATAGGGGAACAAAATGGTAAAGCATGCTTGGGAGTTACAGTGGGTAGGAATCAGAAAATTAAAAGGCATTGGAGTATCTTTCCCCTTCCTCTCCTTTGCCAAGAGCCTTTCTGAATGCTTCAAGGAAGGAAGCAGGAGAGGGCTAAACCATGCCCAGGGATGGTCCTCTAGTCAGAAGTGGAATTAGATGCAAGCAGAACCCCACCACTGTGGTTCCCCGTGGCACAGTGCATCTTACTTGGCCCTGGGGTCACTGCTTGACCATTAAGTACTCTCAGTGGCCTTATCTGGGTGCACAATCAGCAAGCCTAGGCTCTTGCTGAGAGGGTGAGGATCTGGCTTTTAGTCCCCAGGCCTCTCTAACTCTCTCCACCTCCATTTGGCTGTCAGTGACGTGTGTTTTGTAGAATGCTTCTCGCTCAGGAGCCTGAGATGCTGCCGTTCATGTTCAATAACACGGGGGTCAAATATCTTGTTCCTTACCAAAGATCCACTTCTGTTTTGTTTTGTTTTAGACATTTATGGTGCTGAACAAAGGGAGGACCATTTCCCGGCTTAGTGCCACTCAGGCTCTATGGCTTTTCAGTCCCTTCAACCTTATCAGAAGATCAGCCATCAAAGTGTCTGTCCACTCATATCCTTTGCCCAATTGTTTCTTCCACCTGTGAGAATCAAGCCCTTCCCAAAGTGTCGGTTCCTTTTTTAGAAGTTAACAGAAGAGCCTTCCTCTGGTTAAATCCTGAGTCAATGAGGTCATTACATTAAAAAAATTGTCCATAGCTTTAACGTGTACAAAATACCCCATAATACCCCAAAATACCCCCTCAGGTTCACCCCAAACTCACCTAGACACAGCTGTGGAAACACAACTTGAAAAGCATCCTCTTTATGAGGATTTGCTGATGCCCCAGTGAGACACACCCTCACTGATGCTTGTGGTCTGCTTTCCTCAGGACATCACTGCTAGCAAGAGGAGCCCAGAGTTTCTTTAGGCAGAGGAGCTGGGCGTGGGCCCTTACACTGTCCCTGGCTGTGCTTTGGAGTGGTTGCTTACTAGGCAAAAGAGCAACATGCCTATACCTCCTGGGGGCCAAAGAGAACTGACTGTGACAGGCAGAGCCCAGGCTGATGGGATGTCATTGATCAGGGGACACTGCCAATCACAAGTCACTCCAAAAATACCAGCAGGTTGAAAATATCAGTGGCCCAAGGTTCCAGCCATAGGGGAACATAATGATCAGAGACGCATTGGTCAATGTTTGTATTACATCAGTTGCTTTAGGCAGCATCAGAAGCTGCCTTTGCGTTTTGTTTTGTTTTGTTGTTTTCAAGGCCAAACTAGTAGACTAAAGAAATTTTAGCTTAGCTTCCAAGGGTCCAAGTTGGAAATTCCTAATGACAAATTTAGCCCTGACATCCAGCAAATGATGTGCAGGAATGGCTTTGCCCAGTTGCCTGACAGGTGCTAACCAGCCTCTTCTCAGGAATCTGCAGTCAAAGGAGTTCCCCCTGCCCTATGCTCAGGCACTGTAAGACAGCCTGTGGGATGGCTGGACAGTTCCCATTGAGCTGGTAAGCCTCGGGCAGGCATCTGCACACTCAAGATGAAACTGCAGGGCTCAATGAAGGTGCATTCCATTGACTCCTCCCATGTTTTCTCCACCATGGCTAACCAGTGGGAATTATATTTTCTGAAGTGAATCTTGGATTTCTAGATTCTTCAGAGGGATACTTAATGGTAATATGGTAGCAGGCTCCCATTTACTAAATTCTTTCTAAGTGTCATAGGTACAGAAGCTTTTGAAGTAGAGATCAGCATCCCCATTTCACAGATAATGAAACTGACACTCCGACGCATTTAGTAAATTGTGCAAGGTCACACAGTTATTTAACAGGTGCAGCTGACTCTGCTTTGAGCAATGTCTGCAGTGAGGGAGCAGACAGTTAGTGGAATGAATTAGGATAATTATTCTCTCAGTGTGTCATCTCTACTGGGCAGTTGTTGCTTTTTAAAAATAAATATACCATTACATAGAAATTATAGAAAAAGAAAAATAGCAAACATCCAAACTCCTCTCCATGGATCCTGGTTGAATTATATCTAGGTAAGTAAGAAACAGGTAATTAGAAATAAAATCCTTGTAAAGAATCAAGTGACTAATGAATAGTCTATTCATTTGGAGATTTTGAGGAGTAAATAATTGCTTGGTGGAGTCACGGCTGGAAGGAAACTCTGTTGAGGGCCTCCTTCTCAAAAGTCTGCAGTTATACATGTAAATCTCATCAATTTGGTAACTTCAGCCCCAAAGGTATTCTTCAAGATGTGGAGTCTTCAGGTTTCTATAATTAATATTTCACCTCAAATCATAATTCCAATCAAATTTTATATGAATGTTTTCACAAGTAATATACATAAGATATCATAAAACTTTTAAAGGTTTATAGAATTAGAGATGGGATTTTACTTTAATCCTTGTGTTAACATTTTTCACTATGTGAACATTTTTAAATTTAATTGTAAATCAGCAGAAAATGTGATTTAATTAATAGAATTTATTGATAGAATAATAAATCGAATTTTTCTGTTAAAAATAGATGTGTTCCTCAGTAACCATAAAACAAAGCACATTGAAGGCACTTACAAAAAACTTGACTGAATTTAAATACAGTACTTCAGTACTTCCTCTTTTTTTTGAGGGCATGACACCCTTTTATTGGAAATGGATTACAAAGTAAGGCACTGTAGGCTTGCTGGTTAAATACAGTACTTCTGTTCAAATGAAAACGATGAAAGATGAGTGGTGTCCTCTTTACAGAGGTCAAGGCTCTCTTCACCCTTGGTTTTTCCTTAAGGAGTATTTTTAGGAATCCAACTAGTCCAGAGGAAATCTCCAGGTGGTGAGAATTTGTCTATGGGCTCTCCTCCCACCATTTCCTTCCATCTATTTACTCCCTTCCACTCACCTGGCTTTTGAAGATTCCTCCTTCTGGAAATCCCTTTGCCTACTCTGCTCCTTAGAATCTCCTCCCCAGCTACTCACAGCTTAACCTGCTTGGAATTTCTTCCCCAGACAGTATTACACTGGGCCCGTGCCTATCTTCACCCGGATGCCTGCTTATCCGGATGTCCCTGTCTTCAGAGGGCTGTCTCAGCTAAATTAGGAAAGCAGTTTCACTATTTCCCATGAAAGCTGTACCCCTTCACTTATCCCTAACTTCCTACCTTCTCCTTGTGTTTTAGAATGAAAAGGACTTTTGCTGGATAGAATTTCAGCCCACCTTGTAGAGTGAAATGAAAGCCTGAGGCAGAAGGACTTTTTGGAAAAGCAATCCTAATCCCATTCCTCTTGCCCAGGGGTCTGTTATCAGACAGATCTGAGCTCACTTCCTAGCACCATGGTTAGCTGGCTGCTTGATCTCAGAAAATATATTTCAGTTTTGTCAGCCTGCCTGCTCAGATCCAATATATAGACAATAATATGCATTTGTGGGTTAGTGGTACTAAAAATAATGTGGGCAGAGATCTCAGCCCAGGCTGGGCACACAGTAAATGGGAGCAGTTATTATGTGACAGGAATGGAAAGCTGACACCATCTAAGAGTCATGAACCTCCACACTCAGCACCAGGGTGATCCTAGATGACATCAGCAGGACATGGTGACTCTCAGCTTTTCCTTAACACATGGTTTTCAGGTGGTTCACTTCATTTATTACATTCACTATTGTGGCCAATTGTGTGTGCATGACTCGAAGTGATCTTCCAGAGAAAATTGAGTGAGTAGATTTGCTATCAATATTGTGTCTTTTTCTCTCTTTGTCCTTTATTCTCTTTCTTCCTTTGGTGGTCTTTTTCTTTTATTTATCTTGCCAAGTCTCATACTGAATTCTGTTGCCTATTTGACTTTGTAATGATTAGGTTTTTTCTACTGTGAACTTTGTTTCATAAACATACGTATGATTTTCAACTTCAAGAAGGTATAGATTAGTGGTTGTCAACCTTGACTACACATTGGAATCCACTTGGGAGATTTTTTTAAAATACTGATGCCCAGAGGGTCTGATTTCATTGGACCAGGGTAGCCTGGGTAGGTGAGTCCTCTTCACTTCCCACTCCCAACACACACACACACACACACACACACACACCCTGACTTACTCACCAGCTAGGTGCATGCATGAATGAAGTTTAGAGAAAGCCTCCTCTGAAAGTGGTGCAGGAACAAAGTTGAAACAGAACCAAGAATAAATGGCTCTGGAAAATATTCATAAATAACCTGTAAATAAGCTGTTTAAATTGTCTTGGATCATATGCTTCAAAGTGACCTTAATATTCCTAAGGTTATTGTATCTCCTTGAGTTGGCAGATGAAAATTTGGTGGTTTTAGAAGGGGAGGGAGCGGACATTCCAAAAAAACCTGAATCACACACCTGGGGCAGATCCCCACCCCAGCTTGAGCCTGACATTCTTTCAGGTATAATAACAGGATCTCTGCCAAGCTTTCTCTTTTTCCACCTTTTTCCCCTATCTATAACAGTAATACATGACACAACAGGAAAAAATGTCCTATTTCTATTAATAGATTAAAGAGAAAAATTATGGTGGCATCTTAATTGATGCTGAAAATTTATTTGATAATCTTCCATTTCTATTTATGATTTTGAAGCTCACAGAAAAGTTGGAATAAGTGGAATCACCTTGCTCTCCCTGCTCTGACAAAGGGTATTCATTCCTCAAAAAGTAGCAACCATCATACTTTATTGTGAACATGGAAATCTTTCTCTTTGAGATCAAAGAAAAAAAAAAGCAGAGATGTTGTTTTCATTGTTGAACTTTGCAAAGGAGGTCCTAGCCGGTGTAGTAAGGCAAGGAAAAGAAACAAAAGGTACAAAAAAAAGAAAAGTCCCAATATTATTACAGGTAATAACATTATGTACATAAAATATCTAACATAATCTAGAGAACAGCTACTAGAATTAATGATAGTATGTGACATAGCTGGCTATCCATTAATACGTACAAATCAATTATATGTCTATGAATAACAACAAACTCAACATCATTTTTACAGTATCATTTACACTAGCATTTAAAAATTAAGTGTCTAGATAGAAGATCATCAGACCATGAATAAGATTTTTCCAAGCAAAACCATGAAAAATATTAAGTAAAATCAGAGAAAAACCTAATAAACTGGAAGGTAATGTTCTGTCCTTAGACCCAAAGTCTCAATATTGTAAAAATTCCCAATGACTAATCAGTTTAATATGATTCCAATCAAAATCCCAACAGGCTTTTATTGTATTACTTGACAAAGTGACTCTAAAATTTATATAAAATGCAAAGAGTAAATTCTAGCTAAAACACTTTTGTGGAAGAAAAACAAGATAGGTAAATTCACTCTACTGGGTGTCAAGATTTACCACAAAGCTGTAATAATTAAAACAGTATGTGTAGTCAGATTAGAAACAGCCTAATGCATATGCAGGCATTTAGCCTGTGTTACAGGTGGCACCACAACATGGCAGGGAAAGGACAGACTTCAGTCAATGGTGCTGAAGAATTACAAATCCTGTTGAACAAACTACTTTACACCATGCACAGAGTCAATTCTAGGTAGATTGCATCTGAATTTGTGAAACACAAAGATCTGAAGTTTTTATTTATTTATTTATTTATTTGGTACCGTGTATTGAACTCAGGAACTTGCACTTGCAAGGGAGGCACAGTGCCATTGAGCTAAATCCCTGGCCCATGAAGTTTTTAGAAAGAAAAAAACAAAAACAAAGTAGAATATCATTATGACCTCAGGCTAGGGAAAGTTTTATTACACATGTCACAAGAAACACTAATACAGGGCAGGGGATTTAGCTCAGTGGTTCTGCCGTCTGCCTCACAAGCGTAAGGACCCAAGTTCGATCCCCAGTACCAAAAAAAAAAGAAACACTAATACATTTTATTATACTAAAATTAAAGAATTTCTGTTCATCCGAGGACAACATGAAGAGCGTGAAAAGGAACACCTGTTGAGTATCTGCAACACTACATGTCTGAAACATGCTTGTTTCCAGAGTACTGAACCCCTATAAATCAATTAGAATAATAACAGCACAACCAATGGTAAAAGGAGCAAAACGCTTGAACAGGCACTGCAAAAAAGTAGAAACCGAAATGGGTAATAAATACATGCAAGTATTCTTTTTCTTTTTTTTTCTTAAATTCTTTTATTGGTACATTTTAGGTATACAATACATTTAAGTTTATCTTTGGGTGCTTGTACCTGTACATAATGTATTTTGGTTCTTATTTTTTCCCCATTACCTGTGCACCCTTCACCCCAAACCTTTCCCTATAAATGAAACATCCTTCATTTCCATTTTTTTTCTTTTCTCATAATTTTTCCTTTCCATTCTTTCCTTTCCCCTTCCCCTCCCACCACCACTACCCCTTTGGACCTTTTCCTATTTCAAAGTATCAATTATTAGTTATTAATCCTTTT
>NW_004624731.1:2272606-2285252 GCF_000247695.1 Heterocephalus glaber
CTAGTCCCAGACCCGTGAGATTCAGGCAGATTTCTGGTTGCAAGTCCCAAGTTGAGCTCCCTGTCCTCCTTCAGGTTTGCACTCTGCAAGTTTCTACTGCAGGTTTCAGCTGCTTTTCCCCTTCAGCTGCTTTTCTGATGGGAGCTGATAATCCCTCCAACTTACCAATCACGGTGGTCTGGTGTGCCTTTATTGCAGAGATTCCCTTCACTTTTCCAGTGGGCTTGTTTTCATCAGGGAGCCTGAGACAGGCACTCTCTCTCTGTTGTTCACTTCTGGAGCTCAGGGCAATGGCTTTTGTCTCCCTGTGCCTCTGCAGTGTGTAACCAAGTAGCTGCACAGCCAAAAGGCCAGAGGGCGGGGGATGGGGGTGGGGGGTTGTATTGTTCAAGGCACCTGCATGGCCAAGCCGTCAGCCGGTGGGCCTGCCCCCCGGGTGGGGGGGGGTGTCCTCCTCACCCTGTCCTGGTGGCTGGCGGAAAGCTGGTGGAGCAAGCTGGAGCAAGCAGGTCCCGGTCGGGCTGCAACCGCTCGGCCCCACTCGGCTCCACCGGCTCCGTTCCATGCAAGTATTCTTAGCATTTTTTCAAGAAAGTGCAAATTTAAACACACAAAAGGGTTAATACACACTTATTGTATAAGGAAATTTGTAAAGTATGGCAATAGTAAGTATGGGGAAGTCCACAGAGCAGCGGGAACTCACAGTGCTTGTGGATAGCATGAGTTTGGACAACCTCTTGGATAGCAGTGAACATTACTGAGTAAAGGTGAAGACACACCTACACTATGTTCCTCTAATTGTACTCTTAGGTACCTACACTTAAAATATGAGATGTGATCAAAATATACAGTGAATTTTGAAATATATAAAATTTATTACAGTAAAAGACATATTGCCATTAATCCCCCTCAAAATTCTCCTCCTCACTTCAAACATATTTATCCCATCTTTCTGAAATAGTTCTGGAAGTTCTCTTTCACAACAGTCTTTACAAAATGTCATCAAAAATACAACAAATACTGCTGAAAAGGGTCATCCAGTGGAAAGGCAGGCTTGTAAATTGCAGTGCGTCCTTGTCTACCTAGTTAATTGGATATGGCACCATACAACTTCTGGATCCTGCCTCAAGTCAAAATGACCATGAAGGTAAATGTTTTGAATCAATTCGGGACACCAAGGCAGCCATGACAGCACAACTAAAGACACTTATGAAAGAGGACTTTCAGAACTGCTTCAGGAAGAATGATGGGCTAAGTGTGTTAGAAGCTAGAGGGAGTGTTATAAGGGGGAGGGAGTTTAATGGTAATGTGACTTTTACTGTGATACAATTTTTTAATTTAAACATTCACCATATTTTTAGATCATACCTTGTATGTACTAGTGTGCCCCATAATAGAGCTTTAAAAAAAGTTTATGAGCATTGCCCATAAAAATTAACAATTGGAGGGCTGGGGATTTAGCTCAGTGATTCCACTGCCTGCCTCGCAAGCGCAAGGTTCTGAGTTCAATCCCTGGTACCAAAAAAAAAAAAAAAAATTGCAAACAACCTAGACATTCATAAACCTTCAAATATATTAAATATTTGTTATATTCTAAAATGAGAAAAAGTATAGCAATGAAAATGAATAAACTATAGCTTCATTCAGAAACAAGAGTAAGTCTTTAGAACATGAAATTAAACCAAAACAAAAAAAGCCAGACACAAAGGATTATATAAGTATGACTCCACTTATATAAATTCAAAAGTAAGCAGCATTATTTCATTTAGGGATTGTCACAGTCTGTTTTCTGTTGTTACAACAAAATACCTAAGACTATATCAGTTATGTACAACAGATTTTATTTGTCCCTGGAGGCATGGTATTGGGATCTGCTTGGCATCTGGCGAAGGTCTTCTTGCTACACCACATGATGGGAGAGGGTGCACAGGGTGAGAGAGAGCAAGCATCTCTTCCTTTTCTTACAAACCCATTGATGCCATCAGGGGTCCCGCCCTGTGACCACATCTAATCCTAATTACTTCCCAAGGGTCCACCTCTAAATAGTCTTAATATATTAATTTGGGGAGTAAGTTCCAAAACATGGACTTCAGGGGAACATATTTAACCACAGCATACTCATTATGTAAAAATATCAATAAAATGATATGAAAAAGCACCATATATTAGGAGGACAAGAACAAGTAGGAGAGAGGACAAAGAATGTAATTTGGAAGGCACTGCAAAGTGATTGCAGTGCCCATTTTGTGACTTGGTAGTTGCCACACACACTGAGAACTGAGTTGGCCCCCTCCCTCACAAATTCATATGTTGAAACTCTCATCTCCAACATTACTGTGATGAAACACAGTATTCAAGAAGTGATGGAGCCTAGTGAGGTCGCCAGTGGGGCCCTAACCAAAGAACTAGTGCTCATAAGAGGAAGGAAATTCAGAATTCTCTCCCTGCCATGTGAGGACACAGGAGAAGACAGTCAGCTACACCATCCCTGACCATGCTGGCATCCTGACCTCAGACTTCCAGCCTCCAGAACTGTGAGAAAATAATTTTCTGTTGTTCAAGCCATGCAGTCTGTGTTATTTTGTTACAGCAGCCAGAGCTGACTGATACACGAGCATTCATTTTAAAACAACTGAATTGTATTTCATGTGCATTTTTATCAGGCATATTACATATCTTAATAAAACTAGATAAATTATAAAATCATATTTTACATGGCTGAAATCATCGCATAAGATTTCTATCTTTCTTCTAAGCTTTTAAAGCAAAGCATCTTTTCTCAAAATGAGTTATTTGGGAGTTATCTGGCAATGCTGGTTAAAAGTGGAAAGACAGCATGCATAGGTTCTACCCCACCCTCTCAAAATGTCAATAAAATGACAGCATGGGAATAGAAACAGTATAAATATACAAGAACAAAGGGAAGGGAAAGGAAAACACTGAGGACAAGGATGTCAAAACAATCTTAGGAGACCATAGTGGGTGGAAGACTGATAAATCACTTAGCAAATCAGGGCTTGTGAAGCCACAACATCTACAGAAGAGATGAAAATGAGGCCTGAGACATCTGACCTCTTGTAAGTTCCAGAGGCCCTGGAGAGGTTGACAAGAGACAAATGGGGGGCGGGGGGCAGAGAGTGTGTCATTCATTGGTGCTTCTACATTAGCAAAACCTTTTAAAAGTATTTTTTTATAGTTGATAAATCAAGGAATTGAAAAATAATCATATTTGAATAGTACAAAAATAAGCACAGGAAAGTTATTGTTAAATACAGTCAAGTGACAGACAAACATGGAGGGGAAAAAAAGAGAATTACTAAAGAAATCAGAGCTATTGTTTAAAGAACCAGCACACAGGTAGGAAACCAAAAGGCAGACTTGTTAGAGATGGGAAGGGGTCAGGAGGCGGAGGGGTAGAGAGGTAAAAGGTTAGACAATGATCAAGATATGCTGTGTGCATGTACCAGTTCTGCAAAACAAATGACACTGTGATATACTGCAGGTACTAATAAAAAAGAAATAGCATACTAAGGGCAATGTTTTAATTATAATTATAAATTTAAAGCAATAAGTTTATACCTATAAAACTAACTGCTAGAGAAAAATTACATTTTTCTAAATATCAGAAGAAATCCACACAAAAGAAAGCAAATAAAGTATCATATACAGTAATGAAACATTTTAAGTTATCAAATATAAACAAAGTAATATAAGCAAATCTTTGTGTCAATATATATGAATGGATTTGACTTACCTATTAAAACTTCAAATTATTTTACAAAGGAATATCCAAAAATAAAATAGTTTTCAAACTGATACAGAAAGGCTGAAATTTTAAAATGGGCAAAGATATAAGCAAAAGCAAACAGAAAAAAGCAGGAGACATGATCTTAGTATCAGAGAAAGTGGAATTTAGGCCAAAAAGCATTAAACAGGACATAAATGACATTTTGTAAAAGCCAAATAATCCATAACTCATGTTTTTGCAGCAAATAATGTGTCAACAATATTTATAAAGCAAAAACCATAAGAATATAAGGGTGAATAGACAAAAACATTGTAGGAACAGGAATGTTTAGTTAATTTCTTTCAGTCAATAACGGATTAAGTATAAAAATCTGATGTATGTAAAGATAGTTGATATAAATCTGATATACTGATTAATACATTGCCTGACAATAGAAAATACAGCTCCTTTTCAAAAGACCATACAAGCTGGGTGTGGTGGGGCTCACCTGTAATCTCAGCACTAGGGAGGCTGAGCAGGAGGGTCACCATGAGTTCGAAGACAGCCTGGGGACATAGTGAATTCAAGGCCAGCCTGAGTCACATAACAAAATGCTTTCAAAAAACAGACAGATTGACTGAACATTAAGCCTCATAGAAGCCTCAAAAAGTTTCAAAAATAGCAAAAATAAAGAAAATATCCTCTGATCACACTGTAATAAAATTAGAAAATGATAAAAAAGTCAGAAAAAAAATAACATGAGCAGTCTTTCCATTTGGTAATTTAAAAAAAAATCTATCTTACAGAACTCTTGTATGTAAAACAACTTCAAACCAAAATTATAGAGTTTCTAAGGAGGGAAAAATAACAACAAAAACAACCACTTAATCCAAACCCAGAGGGTATAAAACAGGCTCAAGGGATAATTTACAGCATTAAATCAAAGAATATTTCTATCAGCAAAAAATTAAAATATGAATCAAGAACCTAACATAAAACTAGAAAAAGAATAGAATAAATGAAGGAAAAACAGAAAGAAGAAGTTAGTAAAACACTCAAACTAATGAATCTAAAAGCTATTGTAGGACTAGAGATTTAGCTCAGTGGTTCTGGCGCCTGCCTTGCAAGCGCAACGTCCCAAGTTTGATCCCCGGTACCAAATAAAATTAAAAATAAATAAAATAAATAAATAAAAAAGCTATTGTTAAAAAAAAATCTCCAAGACCTTTATACTGGAAAATGACAAACATTTTTGAGAGAAACATTAAAGTTAAAGATATCTCATGTTAATGGATTAGAAGACTTACTATTATTAATATGTTAGTACTGCCCAAATTATAGACTCAGTGAAATCTTAATATCCAGCAGCAGTTGTTTTGTAGAAACTGGATGAATAGATTTTACTTGGGTGGATGAAGCAAAATTTACTTAACTATTATGCTACTGATAGAAATTCATATTGATCCTAATCAACACAATCATTGTATTTTGTCATCACAATGAACTCTACAGCAAATAGCCTTAAGCACATATCTTTGTGCACATGACATGTGTAAATGTGAGAGATGAATTCCCAGAAGCGGAACTGCCCAGAATTAGGGATGTGCAATTTAAATTTTTGACATAGTGCCAAATTATCTTCCAAAGTTGCATCAATTTCTATTCCCAAGAATTATTGAATTCATTATGAGATTTTGTATTAACTGAATTGTGGACATAATTTCCTTTATAAACACACTTTGAAAAAGTATAAACTATGAACATCTTCCTGTCTGGTTCCAGTCCCAGAAATGTATAGGCCACAATCTGACAGTGCTGAGCATTAGTCTTGAGAAAATTATCAGACTAGATTTTATTTTTGAAATGCAAACAGATAACAACCATTAGTTGTTTGCTATATTGCAGGGAGCCCAAAAGAAGAAAATAAATATCCTTGGGATAGACTGGGCCTCAAAAGATCATGCTGTGTATATTTTAGAGAAAATTAAACCATAGCCAGTAAGCAAGGAGGCTAATCTTCTCGCCACACTCTTGATATAATCTTTTGGACACAGTGGTTCCCACCCCTTACCTTTCTTTCCTTACTTATATTACCCTCCCTGAAACATTGATAATCATAGCTCCCTGCCTCCCTGCCTATCTGGCTGCTTGTGGGAAGATACAGACACTATTCTGTGCTGTAATCCCTTCGCGAACTCACAAAGAAACCACAATTCACTGGGCCTGAATAGGAGAGGAATACGCTGGATTAGGGACCAGCAGGAGATGGAAGGGGCAGGGGGACAAAAAGTGTTAGCAGTGACCATCCTCATTCCTGGGCCCACAGAGAATCATGGGATGTGTTCTTTGAGGACCCTGGAATACCCATCACCGACCACACCAAGATTCAGAAAAATATTTTGACAAATTACAGCAGCTTGGTTGCAGGGAAAAACACAGTGAAAAACGAAATATTTTTTCACCTGGAAAAGAGCTTGTGAAATGAAATTGAACCTACAGCAAACAGAGGAATAGGTACCTAGTACTGAATGCATAAAGCATTGTTTTGTGTCTTTTTAAATATATAGGATAGCTATCATATAATAGGCATGATTTATCTGATGCTTTTTAAAAATCAATATTACCTTTTGGATATTTGCCTAAATGTACAATTATAGATCTAATTAGTTTTCCCTGTTAAAGCCACTCATAGTCTGTGTTTTCTTCTAAAACTCATAATTTTTCTTTCCATATTTAGGTATTTCATCCTTATAAAATTTGCTTCTTGTGTGTATGAGACAGGCTTCCAAAATTTCTTCATGTGGATTATCCCAAATTCATTTTAAATAGATCATCATTTCCCAAGTGATTCCTACTGCTGCTTCTGTGACAGAGGCAGTAGAAAGACAGATTCCCATGTCTACTCAAATCTGTTTCCCACAGTAAACTGTCACTCCTTCCCACACTGATTTAAATGCTGTACAGTAAGACTTGACTGGCTAATTCTTCTCTCCCTGATTTGTATGCTTGAAAATCATCTTGTTTCTTTACCTTTCCACATCAATTTAAGGGCCATATTTTCAAGCTCTTATCTTACAATTCTGTTAAACTTTGATCAAAAGTGCGCTGAATTTCTCTATTGCCATGGGAAGAATCACCCCTTTTCTGATAGGAAGCCTGCACATGATCAGCCTGGCATACCTCTTGTTCTACACAAGACTTACTTTATATTCCTCCATAACAATTTATACTCTCTGTCCCTAGGTTCATTATGATTTTGGTTGCTCTTTTGAATATTTATTTTTCTTTCTAAACTTTGGTAATGCTATTAATTTCTCTATATTAACATTTATGTATTTGTTTTGCACCCAGCAACCTTGCTGAACTCCTTAATAGGTTACATCTCTCTATAGCTTCTCTTGGATTTTCCATTTGGACTTTATATCATCTGCAAACAGTGACGAATTTGTGACTCCCTTATGATTTTTATCCCACTTGTTTATTTTTCCTGTCTTGCTGAATTAGCCCAGACCTCCAGCACAGTGCTCAATCAGAGCTGTGTCAGTGAGCCTGTTTCTGTTCCTCCTGATTTTAAAGGGTGTGGTTCTAGTATTTCAATATTGTCACACTGTCTATGGGATTCTCATAATTACTCCTCATCATTTCTTCCCATTTCTGGCCTGCTAAGATTTTTGTTACCCATGAGTGTTTTTATCAATATTTCTATATTTATTAAGGTTATCACATGGTCTTTCCCCTGTCCACACAGTAGGTGACATAGGATGGGTTTGCTAATCTGTTTTTCATGGTTCCAGCTGATCCTTCAGCTGAATTCAGTGGCCATATGTCATTTGACATATTTTGATAAATGTGCCTATTTACAAAAATCTGTCCATAAACTGCCCCTCTGGGTCACTCCAGCTTTCTGCCTCACTGATTGTTTGTTCTGTATAAAACTCTCTCACTTATTCTCGCAAAAAATTTCAAATTTTCCATTCTCTACGATGTTTCTCAACAAATAATCTAAGGATCTCTATCAGTCCCTAGAACTCTCTCACTATCCATTATAGCAGATTTTTAAAAAATATACTAATGTTAAATCTGAAATATAAGGTTAATCATAATTTTCATATAATTTTTTACTTTTTATACTCTTAAAAGAAGGGAATGTGCTTCAAGGACTGATTCAGTTCATACTGGTTAACACAGAGTTAATGATAAACAGCTTATCTTGACTATTGTATTTATTGTCATCTGACAATTTTTTACATTCATTAAATTTGTATCTGCCATTGTTACTGTTGATTTGCATAATACCATCACTCACAAAAATAAATCATTTCAAAAGTGGTTTGCTGAAGTACAACAATAAGGACAAAAATAGAAATGTAAATCCTACAACATGAAATAAGGTCACCAATATAAGTAATGAATGGACTTCCTCATAAATATAAAGCATGAGTCTATCAAAAGACAAATGCAGAATGAATGTCGATAATCTTGCAAAAGCAGATTTTAAATATATAAGAAAATAGGACTCATGAAAATGAATAATGATCATTGAATTCTGTCAGACCAATGATCATTTTGTCCTAATAGCTAGTTTATTACATTAGAATTTTTGTCAAATAATGATATAAAGCTACTGAAACTTCCATATTATTTTCCAAGAAAGCCTATCAACCTCACTTTTACACCAATTGACCACCTCTAATACAAGCACAAAATAAGATTTTCCCATACAAAATTGTGAAATTTGATGCTAAAGGTTGAGAAGACACCAAAACTAGAAGTCATCATTTACCCTCAGATAAAAACAGGCACAATTGTACTCTTGCTAAGACGAGAAATCAGCTTCAAAATCAATTACAAATATTGTGCTCGGAAAAGAAGCAAGAAAAACAAGTGGTAGAATTTCTTTATCAGACTAAATAAATTTTGTATTCCTTACAATGTGCTTGGCATTTAAAATCAATGACGGTTATATACCATAAACAAAGAGATCTTACTTTATCTCTGAACAAAACTATGAATAAATCAGTTTCAGCATACGTTCAACATATATGTGAGCGAGACATCCTTAATTACTTTTTCTCCTACTTTTCATGAAGCTAATAGTAAGAGATTTTCTTTCTTAAGGATTAATTTAAACTGTTAAAAAGATAAGTTTGTGCACTCATGTCTATAGCAAGATTGTTCACTATGGTCAAAAAGCAGAAATAACTCAAATGTCCATCAACAGATGAATCGGTAAAAAAACTGTACATACATGAGCAATAGAATATTATTCAGCCTTAAAAGTAATGAGATTTTTGACAAATGTCACAATATGAATGAATCTTGAGAAAACATGCTCTGTAAGATAAGCCAAGCATAAGCAAATCATTGTATGATTCCACTGATATAAGGTACTGAGGAGACAAAAAGTTTCCAGAGAGCAGAGAATGGGAAGCTGTTGTTTAACAGGTACCCATGTGTTTCAGGGGATGAAAAGTGCTAGAGGTAGATAGTGGTTATGGCTCTACCATATTGTAAATGCACTGCGTGTCCCTGAATTGTATACTTTCAAATGGTTAAGGTGGAAAATTTTATGTTATGTGTATTTTACCAAAATTTTTTAAAACAGGCACATTGAATTGGCACTGAAGAAGTAGCAGCCACATGGTTGGCAAGGACAGACATCACGACCCTAACTGCAGATCCTGCTTCCCAGTGGCAGCACGCACCCTACTCCCGAGCAATGGCTGGGGTGCATAGTGTGTCTCCAGATCCTGATTTGCCATTAAGGGACAGAGTGGGAACTGTGAATACACACTGATTGTGGCCAGTTAGCGTTCATGTCCTCAACCTGCGGGGCAGAGAGAGGAGGAGGAGAGACGCTGCCTCCCACACAGAATGACTCTGGCTGGCAAACAAAATAGGCTTACCTGGCGTTTTGAAAATTGGGTAAATGACCATTCAAATGAATATACGTGGTTTAGCTCAGTGATCCATTCATGATTTTGAATAGCATGGATCTTGACTTAGGGCCTAAATGTCAGGATTTCTAATGATTAAACATTGGGATTTCTTAGAAGAGTGGTGGGAATGGCTCAATACTAAGTTGGACTTCCTTCCAAAACCCAATGATTATCTTCATTCGCCAAGAAGAAAACTTTGGAAAACACATGATCATTTTAAAATTCACATCCAAATCCCAACAAGGAGAGGATGTGCCTCCCCTGGCTGCCATCTCCTGAATCGAGACATTCAACCTGCCAGCTCTCAGCTGTGCTGAGCTGGGGCCCTCGTCCTCGGGGAAACACTGAAAATAGTCTTTACAGAGAATTCTCTCCATAATTTCAGGGTCTGTGTTTGATCTGAAAAGCCGGAAATATCCATCAAAGCTTCCCAACAACCTATAATTCTGTGTTAAGATTTTCTAATTTAGAAAACAGAATGGGGTGGGGGGCGAACCAACAAAATCTGGTTGGCGCTGACAGCTCAAGCGGCTATGTAGCCAGATATAGATTTCCTCATGAACAATTATAAGCACTGTTTCTCCTCTGCAGATATGAGAAAACATTACCGTTACTCACTTTTTGCTTTAAGATGTATTTGTCCATGATTTAAAAGATCAAGCAGTTTTACAAGAATTTTAACAATCAGCAAGCAACTTACTTCCCATCTCCTTACCCTCAATCCCATCTTCCCAGTGGAAATGGCCTTTAGCTTTTTTACCTCTTTCTTCTGGTCCCTCCCTTCCCCAAATAAGATAATTGCAGTATTTTTTTATTTTTCCATTCATATGGCTTCCTACAATGGAAAAAGAAAAATTAGGATCACATACACACGTATACATGCACACACACATGCTCATTTCCTTTCACCCTAATTTCCCAGTATCACTGGAATTAGAGACGTTTGGAGACATCCCCGTAGCAGAGCCCCATCCTCTTCCACATCTTCCACCATACACAGGTTGAAAAAGGAGCCTCCAGCTTCCACAGGACAGGGAGCCCCTGGGAGCCTCATGGGATGGGAGGACCCTTGTTCCTTATTTGCCACTGCCTGCGGCCTACCTTTGAGGGCTTCTGACTGTCTCAACCCTTTCACCACCCTCCCTCTGGTGCATCTGTGTGACTGTCAGTGCTCCTCCATCTGTATCTTGTCTTCTTACCCAATCTTCCTCCTTTTGCTGCCTTGGGGAAGTCTTTTGTGCATGTCCCCTTGGACAACCACCGAAGCTCTTCTCTCCCTCCTAAGCTCCCTCCACAGCACACTTAATGTCCTTTCTGTCCTGCTACCTAGGTATGTCTTCACTGTCATTTACACCTTCGAAGCCTTGATAAAGATACTGGCAAGAGGGTTTTGTCTGAATGAGTTCGCCTACCTGCGAGATCCCTGGAACTGGCTAGACTTTAGCGTCATTACCCTGGCGTGAGTATTTCCCGTGCTTGTTTGTGTGTCCCAAGGGCTTCTGGGAGTGTCCAGGCTCCCAACCTGGTTGTGTTTCCTTGTTTCAGCCCAGCTCCTTTGTCTGCAGCTTCATGGTCTGGGGTTTTCTTGCCATGTTACTTTGGGAGTCATTCATCAGGATGAGTACCATCCCCGCAGGGACAAGTTGAAGCTGTTAACTAGCCAAAGTGGTTCAGCACTGTACCTTCCCTGTGTGAAGGTATCTCCCTGGGGAACTGTGTCTCAGATGGGTTGCCCAAGGTTGCACATATGAGCATCCATCCTTATAGATCAGAGGTCCTGGCTCACAATGCATTGTCTCAAAGGAGCCTTTAGGGAAGAGAACGTGGTGATTAAATCAGTACCTGTGTTCGTCTATGGATGGAACTGCCACAAAATTCTCAGTGCCTGCCTTGGGTCTTCCTGGGTTGGTTTACCTAAGACTGTGCTGCACACACATGTGCTGCACACATCCCTGGGGTTCTCTTCTTACAGAAACACTGACTTCCGGTTTTACAGGTATGTCGGCACGGCAACAGAACTGAAAGGATTCTCAGGCTTGAGGACATTCAGAGTTCTTAGAGCTTTAAAAACAGTTTCTGTGATCCCAGGTGAGCAGTTTTAACCAACACATTTATTTACAGAGCAAATGTTGGCTTTTACACTTAATCCCCTCCTTTGATTATCACAAAAGTCCTGTAAGGTTTGGGCCAAGGACTGTTTGTCTCTATTCAAGAGACAAAGAAACCAAGGCCCTGAGGATAGAAAACACAACACTAGGTCCTCTTCACTCATGAGAGGCACAGTGTGATGTGGAAATGGGCTGTCCTGGTCCCTAGGCCAGTGCTCTGTTCACTTACCCCATACCTCACCATAAGTAAACAACAAGAAGGTCAAGTTCTCATTTCCTGTTCTTGCTGTGAGGTTAAGGCAAGATCACCAACTGGATTCTCACTTATACTTTAACTAAAAATTTAAAATTACTCATCCACCACTAGGTTGACAGTGAGGTGGTGAAGCCAGACATGAGGTAAATTGGCCTGAAAAAGGACTCAGTGTGTCCTCCTTTTGATTTGAAGGACAGTCTCCTCTCCTCACCCTGAAAATCCCTTCCCTCATCGATTAAATAGAAGCACTAATGTCAGGGCTGAGGGGGTATCTCAGAGGGAGAGGGCTTGCCTAGCAAGTGTGAGGCCTGGGGTTTGATCCCCAGCACTACAGAAAAGAAACAAATACTATTCTAGAGTAGGGAGTCCCTTTCTACAAGTCTACGAGTCTGTGTCCTGATCTATTGGAAAAGACTGAAAACTCTTTACCAACTTCTACTAGACAAAGTTGGTATCTCTACTCTTCACTTGATCTTAGCCAAAAGGCCTGGTATCTCTACTCTTTTTTTTTTTAAATATAACCTTTTATTGGTACATTTTAGGTATACAATATAATGACATTCATCATTGGAAATTTGCACCTTTACATAATCTCTCTTGGTTCTTATATTTTCCC
>NW_004624731.1:2286882-2333607 GCF_000247695.1 Heterocephalus glaber
AATCTATATAGCAATTGTGGAAGTATGGCCATTTTCACTATGTTGATCCTTCCTACCCAGGAGCAAGGGATGTCTTTCCATTTTCTGATAATGATCTTCAATCTCTCTTTTCAGAGTGCTATAGTTTTCAGAGACGAGGTCTTTGATTTCTTTTGTTAGGTTGATTCCTAGGTGCTTCAGCTTTTTGGATGCTATATGGTATCTCTGCTCTCATCTCTTGTTTCCAAGACCCAGCCTGTCCTGTCTCCCTCTGAGGATCCTACCTTTACCCTCACTCTGCACACCTTGCATCAAGTTCCAGAATCCACTGTGTTTCCACTGACACTCTAAGCCCTTGCTCATCTCCCAGTCTTCAGCTGTGCACTCCTGAACATCCTTCCTCTTCTCCTTACTCATATTCATCCCCCAGGGCTCTGCTAGGATGTCACCTCCTCAAAAAGATGCTCTGGCCTTTTCCAGCTTCCTGCCCTGAGCTTCAGTTGACAGCACACCTGGGTCTAGTTCTCAGTAGATTATTTGTCCATCAAAGTGACAGATTCTCTCAGATTTTCTCCCTCTTTGCTTCAGCTACTCAGTGATTTTCATGGTTTTGTTATCAGGTAGCTCCTCCTAAAAGTAGCTCACCAATTGAACCTTACCAGGTTCAGGGTTGCTCATCTCTCCTTCTGGAGTTAGATTCTAGGTTCTTCTCCTCTTGATCAAAGAATTGATTGAAATGAACAAGAAGCACTAGCAATTTTTATTTGAAAAAAATAAAGTGAAGAGTGAGAGAGAAATTGGCCCTGCAGAGCAAGCTTGGACCAAGTAAAAGGAGAAAGAGCAAGATCACCCTGGAGAAAGCAGGGTGGGCTAACATGAAGAAAGCCATAATAGCAAGCTTTTCTAGGCATCTGTGTCCTTTTATGCTGTCCATATCTCAAGGAAATCCTCAAGAACTTCTACATACTGGTCCTGAGAGGCAGTGCTGTGATGCCACACCTCAGGCTGAGGTCTAGGTGATCCAGATAAATTCTCTTGAGAAGTCTACATGCAGGGTTTTGTTCTGCACACATATTCTGGGATCTTTGTAATTAACAGGTCATTCCTATTTCTACAGCCAGCTTTGCTGCACCCAAACCTGTGTGAGTCTCACTTTATTGCTAAGTTCATCTCTTGGCATCTTTGTGTCTCTTTCTTTTTCATTTTGTCTATCTTTTTCTATGCACAGGTGGTGAAATATTGACAAACCCCTCGCAGTTCCAAGCCTTATATCGTCCTCCCTCCCCTCCCCACACCTAGAGTGAAGTCTATGTGTCCCAAGCCTTGATCTCCATCCCAGAGCTGAGATGAGTTCAGAAAGATAGATGCAAAGTACTGGTGCGAAATGAGTAGCCTCCCAACTGGAACAGGGTGTGGAAGAGAGTAGGTACTCCACAACTTCTCTAATTGAATTGGTATGCCAGGAACCTATTAGCCTTAAGATAGTAAGAAATATATTCCCTAGATCTCAGTTGCTCATCTTTATGAGGTCAATAGGCCTGCCTGCCCCACAGGACAATCTCAAGGTTCAGATGAGAAGCTGAGGTTGGAAATGCCAGGAGTTGTAAATATTTCACACTTGTGCATAGAGAGGAGGAAGGAGGCAAGGACTCATGAGTGTGCTGTGTGGTGCCCTACCCACAGGGCAATGTTGCTGTCATCTTCCCACAGGGCTGAAGGTCATTGTGGGGGCTTTGATCCACTCGGTAAGGAAGCTGACTGATGTGACCATCCTCACTGTCTTCTGCCTGAGTGTCTTTGCCCTGGTGGGCCTGCAGCTCTTCAAGGGCAACCTCAAGAACAAATGCATCAGGAATGGCACAACTGTCCTGCAGGCCCCCAATTGTTCATCTAGAATGTGTGAGTGAAATTTCTGCCATAGAGACCAAGGTCTAGGTGGGGCCTTGGGACCATATGGACAAAGGGGAAAGGAGGGGTCCAAAGCTCTGCACTTCTGTATGGTGCTTTTTTTTTGTCATTTTGGATAATTTTTGGCTTATTTCTGTTTGTTTGGTTTTCTGTTTTGTTTGTGGTTCTTGGGTAGAACCCAGGGCCTTGTACATGCTAAGGCAAGTGCTCTACTACTGAGCTACACCCCTAGCCCCATTTTAAATTATATTTTGAGACGAAGTTTCATTAACTTGCCCATGTGTTAGCATCTTCAAATTTGCAATCCTTCTGCCTCAGCCTCCTGAGTAGCTGGGATTACAGGCATGTGCCACTGCATCCATCCAGCTAGACATGTGTTTTGATCCCTCATTCCTGTTGAAAGGCTCTTCCTGAGCTGTGTTTTACGTTTGAGTCCTTCATTTCCTGTTTTCCCAGTATTCCATTTGTAAGGAAATATGCTTTTAAATCCAGAAGCAAGTCATTCTGGCTCTACTGGATGAAGCTTAGAGCTAAGTTGCCACCCAGCTCTTCTCAGATTTGACTTATGCCTTCCACGTGGCTCCAGGCATCCACTGAGTGCCCACTGGGTGCACACAGCCCAGGGAGCTCCCCTCACTCAGGGAGAAGACCACACAGGGCATGGCTGGGAGGTGCAGAACCGACTGCGAGGCTTTTACTTAATCCATTCTTTGGCAGACGAGTATGCTACTAAGCCGGGCACTTCTGATCCCTTACTGTGTGGCAACGGAACTGGCGCAGGGTGAGTACCCCATCTGTGCCCAGCAGTCCTTCTTTCATCTTGTCCTCAGCATGTTCCAGGCAAAGACTGAGTTACTAGTGCTGAGAAAATTGTATAAATGAGTAAGTCAAGGCTTTTACCATCCTAGGACTGACAGGGTGGGAGTATGAGTTAGCTTTTGTCTTATAGCAAATCTTGAGGTCACCAAGACCCCATGAAACAGCAGCCATTTAAACAAGTCAACCATCCTGATGCTTAAACATGACCCTTTGTATAGTATTTTGGCCTGGGATCAACTGGTCATTGGATGGCAATGACTGGCTCATTCCTGCCTCTGCAGACCGTGGACAGAGGAGCTGCGAGGTGGCTGGTCTGGGATGTCTGTCTCCTCCACTCAGTTTCTCCCTCGCTGCAGTCCAGCCCCAGCCTGTTCTCTTGCAGAAACAGAGTTCCAAGAGAAATAGTGGAAATGTGTACATCCACCTGAAGTCTAGGCTTAAAACTGGCACAACATCACTCTTTTTGATTCTGTTGATCAAAGCAAGCCATGAGCCAGTCTAGATGTAAAGGGTGGAGAAATGGACTTGATTTCTCAATGGGAGGAGCTGCAAGGTCGCATTGCAGAGAGGCATGGATGCCAGGAGGGGAGGAATGGTGACTATTTTTGCAAATTATCTATTGCTGAAACTCATGTGTGTTAAATATAATTGTGTCAAATGCTCTATGTTTAATCATCACAGCTAACTTCATCCTATGGGTTTCATTATCCTTACATAAGAGAGGAAGAAAAACATGCAGAACACTGCAATTTTAAATTCTTACAGAGGTCAGGCACATAACAGCAAGTGAGTGGAGCTGGCAGAGGGAACCATGGCAACTGACAGTTCAAGCCCATCTAAGGGGACAGCCACTGGTCAGTCCAGCTTCTGGTTGCCGTGTGGAAATGTGGGTCCACTGCTTTCAACTCTTCCAACTTTAAAAGAAAGACAGGAAATTGCAACTTTTTATGTGAACTCTCGCAGCTATAAACTTGGCTACCAGTTTCCCCAAAATTTCTACACATTGTATTAGCCAAACAAAATATTTTTTCTGATTAAATTCAGCCTGTAAGCTGCCAGATTTTTATCTCTAATGCATATGCACAAAGATGCTGCACTGTGGAGAGTAAGGGCTATGCCAGAGGCTCCTCAGGCTGGGTACACCCATGAGGGGATGGTATGAAGCAAGGGAGAAGGTCAGGGACAGCTTCCTGGAGCAAGAGTCAAGGTCAGCACTCAAGGACAGACAGGATCCTTCAGTTGGGTGAACAAGAGATGCTGAGGTGGAAGCTGCTCCAGGTGGCAGAACAGAGTGTGAGACTCAGTGAAGGTGTGAGGACCCCTCAGCTCTGCCTGGTGCTTGGCCCTTAAAGGAGGCATAGGCAGAAAAGGTTCAGCCCCACATCACCCAGGTAAAGGTGAGTGGGATCTGTGTGAGACCCTGTCTTACTCAGCTCTCTGGGAAAGTAATCTCAGATATATCTGAGGAGCAGGACAAGCAGGAGAAGGTGAGCAATGTCAAGCTCTCTGGCTACTTTCTTCACCAATGCACTGGGCATCTGGGTCTTTCACTCAGGGGGAAAGTTCTGATGTTTTCATTTCTTCTAATTTAAATTTAAACCAAGGACCTCACAGTGCCTTTTTCCTATCTAGGCCGTAGCTGCAGAGCAAGTATCTTCCATGATAAAGTTGTAGGAGCTACCATTGTCCCCACCTGTCTCCCAGAGAGACAGACAAAGCACTAGAAGAGGGAACCAGGCCGGATGGCAGGGAGACACCAGCTCAGGACAGTGGCAGAGTGAGCTGTCTGGAGCCTGCTGTGAATGCCAAACCTGGGCTTGTCCTGAGAACCCCAAGCAAAGGCCCATGTGGGCCAGTGGCACTGTGGGAGGAAAGCCTAGGGTCTTGGGTAGAGAATGGGTGCTAGAAAATACCTCATTATTTTCAGCATTCTTTCTTATATGAGGTGTAATGGAAAAATATTGTAGATGTGTAAATGTTTCAAACATCTGTTATAGTAAAAGACACATTGCTATGAATGCCTCAATATCCCCCCTTGCTTCCATTACACATTGTTCTTGCCACTTTGTGAAGCAGTTCTGGATGTTCTCTTTCATGAGTGTCTTCTGATGTGTTCTTGTGATTGCCTCAATGTCCTGAATTGGCTCAAAACATTCACCTCTCTCAGTCATTTTGATTTTGGGGAAGAGCCAGAAATTACACGGTGCCAGAGCCAGTGGATAAGGTAGAAGAGAATATGCTCTAGTGTCTTACAAACCTGGCTTTCCACTGGATGGCACTTGGCAGCAGCATTCACTATGTTTTATCACACTGTTAGTGCTTGTGTCTAGATGTCCCCCCAAAGCCTCATTCAAATGAGGTGGGGGTTTTTTGGAGGCAGCTGCATCTAGAATGTGTAACACTGGAATTGATTCATGGTACAGCGCTAGGCTCAAGGGTATTAGGATTGAGAGTGTGAGTGCTACCCACCCTAAGTAGTCTGGATTCCAATAGAAGGGGCAGGAAGATTCTGTTAAGGCCCCTTGTTGCTTTTGCAGTCTTCTACCATCATGAACTGTTGCCCCTCTGCCATGTTCCACTCTGCCTTGGAGCCAGCTGATTATGGACTGAAGCTTCTACAAACTGTGAGCTAAATTGTAAGACCGAGGGCCTTACCAAACGCTCCGAGGAGCTGACTAGTGAAGCGCACCCAGGAATCCCAGCGGTGCCTTCAGAATGTAAGACCAAGAGCCTTACCAAACGCTCCAAGGAGCTGACTACAGTGAAGAACACCCGGGAAGGAACACACCAGCCAAGCTGGGAAACAGACCTTTATTAGTCTGGCCAGGCGGCACTCCCAAAGCAAAATAGCTTAGAGAGGCAACTGGCTCAGAACCCGAGGCTGTTTTTATAGGGGGTTGAGGGGGAAGTTAACATATTAAAGAAAAGGGGACAAGGGTTAGTGGTCGACTGTCACATATTGATGGTTAGCAGACATCTGCAGCTTGTTCTAACAATTGTGGTGCCTGGAATATCAGTTCCGGATAAACAAAGAGTTGAGTAGTTTACTCTGGGACTCTAGGTCGGTTACAGATCCCTATCTAGCATCTCTAGACTAACAAACATCTCCATCCATTAACTCACATTTTAATCACAATGGGGCTGGAGAAAAAGGAGCAAAGGTTATGCAGTCCCACAAAATGAACCTTTCCTCCTTTAACTTTGGGTGTCGGATATTTTGTCTCAGCAGCAAGAGAAAAGTAACTAAGACACACATCTTGCAGACATTCAAAAAAGGACTTCCAGAACTGCTTCAGAAAGTGGCAAGAATGATGGGATAAGTGTGTTTGAAGTGAGGGGGAGTATTCTGAGGAGGATTCATGGCAATGTATCTTTTACTGTGGCAATATTTTTTAATTTAAACATTCACTAAATACCTTGACTGTTGGGAGCAATGTTACATAATTCTAGGAAAAATCATTTGAGTAGGCCTAGTTCTCCTGCCTACAGCCCAGCTAGGACATTCCAGACATAATTGCATTTTGGCCTCTGGTCACAACTGAGACCTGAGGGATCCCCCCACCCCCCCATCCTGCAATCTCCGGGACAAGACCACACCTTCGGTAGACGCCAGGGAGGAATCAAATCTTCATCTGCATAATTCCTCATTGTTCTTAGGGTTCCACTGCCCCCCAGGTTTTTGTTACACCTTGTTTATCCCAATGTGAAGTACGGAACTCTTTTTCACTTGTTACATCTGTTTCTCCTGATGTACTGAATAAAAGGTGCTGCAAGCTAGGGGGCTTTTGTCTTTGCTGCCCAGAGCAGCACTGATCAGACCCAAAGCTCAGCTTCTTCTCAGTCTCATTTTTCTACCTTTCCTGTAATTCGCCATGTGCTGCCGTGGCTCGCAGGAGACCAGGACTCACTGCAGAGGTTCTGGTAACGTCCCCTTCCCCTGTCTCCTACACTTGACCACCCCTTGTAGGTCACTCCAGCACCTCCTTCTGGTAGCTGCCAAGGCTAAGAATAACAGGAATTTTAATTTGTGCTTTATATGTAATATTTGCTATGTCGAGGGCACTGTGCAAGAGACTGCACCATGATCTTATTTAGTCCTTGGAGTTCTGACTGTTGACACATTGGACAGTTAGCTGTGTGTGATGGCTAAGGTGGGCTTCGATGGAAAATGCAGAAAACCTACAGAGAATGGGTCAACTAGCTCCTTGGGAGAGCAAACAAAGACACTGCCTTTGAATGTGGGTCTGCAGAGTAAGAGAGCTTGCAGCTCTCCAGTCAAGGTGGAGGTAGAATTGGAATTGATTGTCACTAATTCATCAGTGCTCTGGCCAACCTCTGGTTCCGACGTTGTGTGTTCACATGAATGTCTGGGATAAGGGAAATCCCAGAGGCTCGTGTGAGGGGATGACTCCTGGGAGTAAGAGAATCCTTATCTTCACACAAGGCCTTGCTGTTTCCCTGACCAGGCCACCCACATGCCCCGAGCCAGGGGTTCGCCTTGGCATCACCCTAGCCCCTTATTATGAAAGACAGTGAGGAGTCCAACATTCCCAGCCATCTTACCCGGCTTCCTGCATTCCCCAGTCCAAGGAGGCAGCAGGGCTGACTCAAGAGTCAGGTTACTTGATGGTTGTATTTCCCCTTTTTGATGAATACGATAGCACCTGTATGGTTTTAGCTACTGACTTCTCTCTGAATCCCAGCTTCCTCATCTGTAAAGAAGGCTCATTGAGATAATTAAAGTATTAGTAAAGCACTTAGGAGAGGGAGAGGGACACAGCAAGTGCTTGGTAAGGGGAAATTGTCACATCATTGTCACCTCAGTGAATTTGACTAATACACTTACTTTTTGGATAGACAACTCTGCAGATGATAACAATAGGCTCACAATTTAAATCCTCTTTATTGTTGCCGACTGTCCTTTTCTTGGTGTGAACTGGCAAAGAGTTCGACAGCTTATAGGATCATGTCTGGGCAGTTACCTGGCTACTGCTCCGGACATAAAATTCTGCAGTAAAGAATTATCATCCCCATTTTGTGGATGAGAGAAACTGAGCCCTAGAGAGACTAAGTGCCCAAGATCATTTAGCTAATAAGAAGAAAACCAGGCCTTGAACTCTGATAGCTGGCTTCAAACCGTGTGGTTTTCCTGCAACCCCGAGCAGGAGATAAGAGATAAGCAGGGGGGCACAATCATGGCCTTCTTTGTTCTTGCTTCAGCCTGTGCCCTGATGGTTATGTCTGCCTCAAAACCTGTGACAACCCAGACTTTAACTACACCAGCTTTGATTCCTTTGCTTGGGCTTTCCTCTCCCTGTTCCGCCTCATGACGCAGGACTCCTGGGAACGCCTCTACCAGCAGGTATTGATCTGCATGTCCCCAACCGACCTGGCTGGAGCCTGGTGGTCAGCTGCATGGATGTGCTTTTACTGGAGGATCCTGACTTAACCTCAGGGGCCTATGTGCTCTGAGTACAGGTCTCTCTCCTTTCTCTTGAATCTTCAGACCCTCAGGGCCTCCGGAAAAATGTACATGGTCTTTTTCGTGATTGTCATCTTCCTGGGATCCTTCTACCTGGTCAACTTGATCCTGGCTGTGGTCACCATGGCGTACGAAGAGCAGAACCAGGCCACCATTGCTGAAATTGAAGCAAAGGAGAAGAAGTTCCAGGAGGCCCTGGAGATGCTCCGGAAGGAGCAAGAGGTTTGTGAGTGGCAAAAGCCTTGGGAAACGGATGGCTCACCTTAAAACAGAACACTGACTTAGAATCATCCAGCTTCATTTAGGTTAAGGATGCCATTCTAGGGAGCTGAGGAGGATACATTTCACCTCAGGGTCTTTGGTCAGGTTTCTCTTAAAGAGAGGACCTGAGAGAAGACTCTTATACAAGTAATTTTTTCAGAGAGTCTTCTGGGGAGAGGGGAGTGAAGGAAGCAGGGAGTAGAACTAAACAGTGACCAGTGACGTCACAGCTGAGCACCTGGGGAGCACTGGAGCAAGAGTCTGCCCTACCTCAAGGCAAGAGGACCAGTCTTTTACACTCCTCACCTGCCCTAGGGGCAGGCAGCTGAAAGAAACTCTCTCCACTTGCAAGTGAGACCATTAGCAGCTGGGGAGCAGTGTATAGCTCTGTAACTGGACTTGGTGAGGCTCCAGGAGTCTAGGACAGGTGAAGAGTGTGACCCGGGGATCACTGTTCCTGCCATATCCTCTTCCCAGCACCACTCATGTGCTGATCCTGAACTTTCTGTGTCCCAGCTTCCCCTGTCCTGTGACACTGAGGTCTGGGAGACACATTCATACTCTGCCACTGTTCGCTCCCCTCAGGTCCTGGCAGCGCTGGGGATGGACACAGCCTCTCTGCATTCCCACAGTGGGTCCCCATTAGCCTCTAAAAGTGCTGGTGAGAGAAGGCATGGAATGAAGTCAAGAGTGTCAGAGGGCTCCACTGAAGATAGCAAATCACCCCAGTCAGAGCCTTACAACCAGCGCAGGATGGTAAGGGCTCAGGTTTGTGCTCTAAAGCTCACTACCTGTGCAGAGCTGTGGATGGTGGGTTGAAGTGGGAAGAAGTTTGTAGAGGAAGAGAGCTGGAGGCACAGAGGTGAGGAAGATGCTTTAGTCAGCCAGTCCCCCACCCCAATCGTGGCCTAAACTGGGTTGGGGCATTGTGGATGGGGAAAAAAGGGTCAATTATACGGGCCTTTCTAGGGCAGAAGGGACCGACAAGATTGGGATTGCGGAATGTGGAAAAAGGAAAGACAAGTCCAAAATGACTCCCAGTTTCAGGATGAGGCCCTTGGATGGGTGGTGATTCTGAGACGGGAGCAGTAGAGGAAGAACCCAGTTTGCGGGGGAGGTGAAAGCTGTATTGTATGTGCCAATCCTGTGCCCATCAGTGGTCAGCTTCCCTTGGATGCACGGCTGGGCAGGTCTGGAGCTGGGGGTGGGGCTTCTCTGTCTTGGTCCTAAAGTCGCCACAGACACTCTAACCTCATGCCTCTGGCCCTGCAGCTCAACTGTCACCTGCTCTTGGCACTGAAGATCCCAGTGCCCATCTGTGTGACACAATCCGGCCTGGGGTGGCTTCAACACCTCACCTTAGACCCTGTAGCACTTCTGCCCATCATAGCTTTCTACCTCCCACACCAATATTCCCTCACCAAATCTCCTCCCACCCCTCACCCCTGAAATTACTGTGCGCACTAAATATTCCCTTTCCATAGGCCTGAAAGGGTCACTCCCACACTAACATTGTGGAAAGGGGTGGACATGGCTGTTGCTCAGGCTTCCTGTGCTCACATGAAGGAAGTTCTCCATGTTGACAATGCCATCTTTCCAGCCCTCAGATTTATGTGTGCTTGTACACGCACAAATACATGTACAAGTACCCTGGGCTCAGTGACATACCCACAAGGGAGAATTCATCTGCGTCTGTGCCCTTCTCTTCCTTGCTCTGTCTCTCTCAAACAGCACCTGACACGCACAGGGCACAGTCCAGATGATGTTTCAAAGGGAGTTTGGCTAGGGCTCTGACAATCACAGAACAGCTGAATCATGGCTACCATGCCAATGTCAATGACACTTGAATTGGGCTTTAATTTCCCCCATTCAGTCAGCCCCTCACAGATTAGCATCTGGATGTCCAAAAATTGTTTGGTTTCTGTCCTTATCTCTCCAGTTAAACTTACCTGCAAAGGAAAAAGAAAAGGAACTGTGTCTTGTTCATTCAACATTAGTAGGTGCTTGACATAGAGAGAGGACCAAAACTTGGCCTCTTTCCCAAGGACTTTTATTTGTGTGGGGAAGGCAGACATAAAAACAAGTCATACATTAAATGCTACATTAGAGACACATACATAGTGTTCTAGAAATTGCTGAGGAAAATCCATTCTTATGACAATGAGTGGGTATGACAATGAGGAAAGGCTTCCTAGAGGAGGGAAACACTGAAGTGAAAAGTGAAGAGTACTGAGATAGTGGTCCTCCAGTAGTTGAAGACTTGGAATGAGTTTGGGGAGGGGCATTTTCCAGCCAGAAAAAAAAAAAAGAATATGCATATGAAAAGACAGGGAGACACCATTTGAGCACTGTAACACTAGCTAGCCAACTGCGGTCCGTTCAAGACTTCCCTTTCTCTTTCCTCAGGCATGTGCATCCAGTAAACTGACCTTAGACAGTTTTTATATAAAGCCACTTTCTGACTGGCAACAGTGAGATGAAATTTGGGGTAAAACATTGGAGAGACATAGCAGATGTTTCCAGGAACCCACAGGAGAACAGTTGGCTGCTTGCATGATACCTTTTAAGGCAATTCTACTGCTTGGCCTGCAGGTCACTGCCCACCATTTGTCAAATAGATTAATTCTGACATAAATGGTGGCCAAGCAGGCACTGGCTGTCAAATGTGGAACCTGAATGTACTTCTTAGTTTTCTCATTGGTTTGCTTGGTGCCTAAGTACAAAGAACTCAGACTTCCCATCTTTCATAAAGATTTGCCAATTCTCCTCCTTTCCTTCAAAAGTGGAAAGGGTTCATGGATTTTTATGGGTTCTGTGATCCTTGGGTATGTATTTTAGGCAAAGAATGTTGTGTTTATAATGCTACGTTTGCAATGATGGCTGCTAGTTAGGATTGGCTTCCAAATCATCAAGAAAAGAAACTTCAGTTTGGGGGAATAAGGGGAGAAGTGGGAAGGATTCTGACAAAGCACCCCACTTTATCAGTTTAGTAAATAAAAGAAATTAAAGTGGAATTAAAGATGGGAGGAGCCAAGCAGTTTGGTAGGGAGTCAGTGTTTAGATTTTAGAAATGCTATTTATGACCTGAGGATGGGGTTGGCGGTGTGTTATGGTTAGGTTCCCACACTGGCCATGAGAACTAGCTAACCCCACACACTAACTCTCTGGGGACTCTGAGCCTGTGAATTAGCTCTTTTCCTCTGGAGTCTGTAAGCCACACACTTCTCTCAGCGGAAGATTTTGATGGGAAATGTTTATTGATTTGGAAGAGTGGCATTTTTCTTCCAGGAAATTAGGCTGCAACTCTTCCTTTAATCTCCCCATTGTTGACTGTTCAAAGCTTGTCTCAAGGGGTCCTGGAGACTCATTACACTATAAAGCTCTTGTCTCCTCTGCCACACAAACTCTCAGCTCATACAGCCTGGAGCTAATGAACTGTACAACTTCATTTTCAGACAAGAAAGTGCACTTGTTCATTCAACAACCACTTTCCAGGCATGGCCCAGTCCTGGTGTACACAGCACACACCGTCTCCTCAGTCACAGTTTTGCATGTAAAGAACTTACGACAACATTGTCGGGCCTGTGGCCAAAAGCTGGTGGCACCTGACTCACCTAGCAACAAGCTTGTCCTCTGATGTGTTCTCGGCCCTGATGGCCTATCTGCTACTCTTCAGGGCCCTGCAATCTCCCTTCTCTCTTCATGTTTCCTCAAGTCTGTCTAGCATACCCCTTTTTGTCCTCTTACCTCCCTATGTCTACCTAGAATACACTTTAAATCTGTGCCTTTGTTGGGCCGGGGATTTAGCTCAATGGCACTGCACCTGCCTGACAAGCCCAAGGTCCTGAGTTCAATCCCTGGTATCAGGGGAAAAAAAAAAACAACTAAAGGGCTGGAGATTTAGCTCAGTGATTCCAGTGCCTGCCTCACAAGTGCAAGGTCTCAAGTTTGATCCCTGGTACCAAGAAAAGAAAAACTAAATAAATCTGTGCCTTTGTTTAGCTACCTGAAGGTCATGAGAATAAGGGAGTGGAAGTAGGAGTGGGTGAAGTGTGCTTTGTATTTGCTGGAGAACAAGCTTCCATCCTGCCTCCTTTCCTGTTCATTTGGGGCAATGCCCAGTCTTTCCTAGGCCTTACTTCCGGGAGACGCCGTGCCAGCCATGGTAGTGTATTCCACTTCCGAGCCCCTGGCCGAGATGTCTCATTCCCTGATGGGATCACAGATGATGGAGTCTTTCATGGAGACCACGAAAGCCATCGGGACTCCCTGATGCTGGGCAGGAGTGCTAGACAGCAAGGCCCCTTCCTCAGGAGCCCACTGCCTCAGCCCCCTAACCCTGGCTCCCAGCATGGAGAAGAGGGACCCCCCACACTGCCCACTGTGGAGCTTCCCCCTGGAGCCACTGAAGTCTCGGTGAGTTTGTGCATGCGCTGGACTCTTTCCGGCTGTCTTCCAGCCAGAGGACTTCAGCCAAGAAGCCCTAAGCATCAGCAATTTAACTGTCATTCTGTCCAGTGCTTCCCATTCAATTCTCATTTTACAGTCAGGACAATTGAGTTTACAGAGGTAAACAGGTTTCCTGGTTTACTCTGCAGAACAGTGATACAGATTATTTTCCATTTGACCTCAAATTTTCTCAGTGTTTCTCTGTCTTGCTCAGTCAGCATCACAACTTTGAGGATAGCTCCATGTGGTCCCTCTATGAATGTGAGAAAAACTGAGAGTTCTTCTCTAAGCCTACGGTTCTGCTACTTGAAGCTTGGCAAGTGGGAAATTTTCTGGGAGATATTCAGGATAGATATTATTATTAGAGGTGGCATATCCCTTGCTTTACTCATAGATGAAATAACTTGCCAAAATTCACAAATTAGGCAAGAGTGACTGACTGTCTAGCACTCATTAATAGAATAATTAGAGTCAATGGCAAATTGGGGATTCCTCATTGCACTGGGAGCTGTGATTTACTTTTAAATATCCCTCCAGTTTCAGTAATGATGTTTTTAGTGCTTTTCATTTGCCCTCTCTAGCTAGCCAGCAATAAAGAGCAATTTGCAAACAGACTTGCAAAGAGACCGTTGTATGGTTCCACTGACTCAGATAAATCCTACAGAGTTGTGTTAGCTCAGTCTGATTGGAAGCCATGTGATTCAGGGTCCCAGGAAGAAACAAATTTTCCAATCCAATGGGCAAATAATAAAGAGTTTAGTACAGTGGTACTGCGGTTCACGAACGCTTTGTTTGTAAACAGAAGCATTTGGCAAAATTTTGTTTGTTTGTTTTGCAAACACTGAATCAAGTGACAAACATGACCATGGCCATTTTCCCCACACAAACAAATATGGCCATCTTTTCCAAAATCATAGAACAAATTGAGTTCATGAACACAAACACAAATATGGCCATCTTTTCCAAAATCATAGAACAAATTAAGTTCATGAACTGAGGTTCCTCTGTATTTACAAAAGTGTAGGTGAGCCTCAGGGAATACATAAGGGACAGTGAGGCATCTAAGTCCAGCAAGAGTAGGGAGAGATTACCTGTCTGTGCTGAGAAAGTGAAGGAAAAAACGTGTGTCAAGGACCGTGGCTGTGTGTCAGATGGAGGCTGCCCAATAGAACCTTCGATCTTAGCTAGGGGATCACAGCTGCTACCCAGCCATAGCTCAGCAAGGAAAAGCCAGGGGACATATATCTGACTACCTCTCTTCCCATTCTCCAGAGTCCTGTTTGTGCCTACCACTGGTCAGAGGAAGAGGGTGAGGCAGGTCCCCTCCCTGACACTAGCAAGTCAGAGAAGTGGAGAGTAGGTCTCCAGGACAAACAGCATCACCAAGACATGGTCCTGATGGCAAAGCCAGCCTGCAGAGCTCTCTGAGAGGAGCCTTAGAACTCTAGAAAATGCCTCACTGCAGGTGTTCTGTACCTCTCTTCTGGTGGCCTCTAGGCCACTCTCCCATTGCTGAAACAAAATACCCAACACCCTCAATCTAAGAAAGAAAGGTTTGTTTTGTCTCGTGGTTTCAGAGTATTCAGTCCACAGCTGACTGGCTCCAAGGCAGCAATAGCATGGTTCAAGAGCCTGGTGGGAGAAAAGTGCTCAGCCCACAGTAGCCAGGAAGAGAAGGGAGGAGCCAGGGACAGGGATTCTAATACATTAGAGGGTTAAATGAAACAATAATATACCTACATTTATGTACATATCTGACACATGAGATTTAATAGTAGGCACTAGTATCCTATGCTGAGTCCTCCAGATTGGAAACTTTCTAAACTTTGTATTTATTAAGTGTTCACTATATACTCATGAGCTGCACCTATAGCAAGTGCTTAATAAACGCTTGTTGAATTTAAACTCTTGATGATTTGTGCAGTGCTCAGTAAACTTCTGTGGGCTTTGGACTCCCCAACTCTAGAGTGTGGGTACAATTATAATGATGGGCCTGGTGTACACCCCAGATAGAACTTTCACGAAGGTCCACAAAAGGAAGGACCAAAAGATTGTGTTAGATGATGTTACAGTCTATCCAAGCTCCGAGAGCAGAATACCACGGACTGAGTGACTAATAAACAGAAACTTATTTCTCCCAGCTTTAAAAGTTAGGAGTTTCAAGACTAAGTCACCTGCAGATTTGGTGTCTAATGAGGGCCTTCCTCTGGATTCATAAATGTGCTCTCTCATAATGAGAGAAGTGAGGGAGCTCTCTGGCTTTCTTTATAATGTCACCAATCCCATTCACAAGGGCCCCATCTTCATGCTTACTCTTCTCCTGAAGGCCTCTTATCCTAACACAACTTCAATGAGGATCAGGGTTTCAACATATGAATACAGGGGGAGGGGTGAAAACATTTACTCTGTTACAGATAATTAACAGCTGGATGATCAAGACACACACCTGTGACCAAGAAAGCAGGGGTGTGGAATTGGACCTGGCTGTGTGCTGGGGAGGAAGGGGGCTATTGACAGGGAAGTCAGGAAACCTCATGGTGGAGATGTTCTAGGCAAAGATTCCATGCCCCAAGAGGAAGTCTAAAAACTCAGTCTCCATAGCTCCTATCGCTCCCTTTGGTAGAGACTTCAGAGACCTCTGAGGCAGCTCTGTCACCATCCTAATGCCCAGGTCCTGTCCTAGGGGAGGAGTTTGCAGAGCCTCAGGTGAGTCCTGCCACCAAATTAACCTCTCGCCTGGGCACTGGTTCCATCTCAACTCTGCCGGGCCCTCACACCTGCACTCAAGCAACAGCCCTGTTTCTCCATGCCTGAGGGAGAGGATCGTGGCTTCTCTGGGTAGCTCATAGCCATGTGAGCCTGGCCACTAAAAGGCTGAGTAGGGTCGGGGATTTAGCTCAGTGGTTTCGCCATCTGCTGCACAAGCGCAAGGACCCGAGTTCGATCCCCTAACCAAAAAAAGAAAGAAAATAAATAAAAATAAAAATAAAAGGCTGAGTGATTTGTCTTTGCCACTGAAGGCTTCAGCTTGGGGGAGCATCCTGACTGCTTGTCTCTTCATAGGCATTTGATTCGGGACAAAGGAAGTCTTTCTTGTCAACAGAATACTTGAATGAACCCTTCCGAGCCCAGAGAGCAATGAGTGTCGTCAGTATCATGACTTCCGTCATCGAGGGTAAGTGCGGCTCCCTGGAACATCCATCCACTGTGCTGCAATTCATCTAGCCTTCGTCAAAGGTCCCTTCTCTGTCCTGATATCCTAACTCCTCCTTCTTCTTATGCTCAAATCCCCACCATCATCCCTTACCAATGTGTTTCTTTCACATGCACACTTTCTTCAAAAACAGACAATCCAATGTCCTAGTCTGTGTCTCACTCAAATTAGCATCTGATTCATATGTATCCACAGCACTGTATTTTTTTAAATTCTTTTATTGGTACATTTTAGGTATACAGTGTGTTTACATTTATCATTCGGTGCTTGTACCTGTACATGATGAATCTTTGTTCTTATTTTTTCCCCATTACCTGTGTGTCCTTCACCCCTCCACCCTTCCCTATTTACATAGATTTCATTTCCAATTTTCTTTCTTTTCTCGTAATTTTTCCTTTCCCTTCTTCTCTTTCCCCTTCCCCTTCCACCACCCCTGCACCTTTGGACTTTTCCTGTTTCAAATTATCAATTATTCATTTTAATCATTTTAATCCTTATTTACACTTTCAGTTTCTCACACTAGAGAAACTATTCAGTATTTACACGTGTGTCCTATTTACTTCACTTAAGAGGATGGCCTCTATATGCATCCATTTAGCTATAAATGTCTCTAGTTTCTCATTCTTTATGGCTAAGTAGTACTCCATTTTATATATAAAAAAAAACCACATCTTCTTTATCCAGTTTCCAGCTGATGGGCACTTGGGCTGTTTCCAAGCTTTAGCTATTACAAACTGTGCCACTATGAACATGGGTGCACATATATTGTTGTGATATAATTCTTTTAATTCTTTGGGGAAGATCCCCAGCAGGGGAATAGCTACAAATTTAATGTGCAAGAATGAGTCAGAAATGGACAAAACATGAATCCCCAGTGCATCCCAATGTCAGTAAACCCAAAAAAGGTCCTGGGGTGAAGAAGAGGCAATGGTTTGGCACCTAAGAACACAGAGCTGAAGCCCAACACCTGGATTTGCTTCCTGACTCTGCCACATGTGGTAAACAGTATGATCCCAGATCTCTATCAACTTCTCTATACCTCAGTTTCCTCAGCAGTAAAATAGTGCAAATATACTTATCTTCCTAGTGTTTGTGAGGATTAAATAAGTTAGTTTAGCACACAGTACATACTCATCAGATGTGGCCATTATTACCTTGAGGTTGTGAACTCTATGAGGGCAGAGATAGACGTGTCTGCTTTCCTTATAGTGAGATCTTTAGTACTCAGACAAGCAGTGCACAGTGCATAGTAGACACTGGACAAATCATGATTGAATTAATGGTGGATGAATATGGCACAAAAAATGTGATATCTGAGAGTGATGTTAATTGATATTGACCTGAACTGGTTGACAAAAATAAAATAAGGACTAGTCAGTCATTCATCTTAGGGTAGGACAGACCTCCCTCAAGGAAGATGCTGTGAGAGTAGACTAGGAAAAGCAGGAGAAGCAGGAACATTTTTAAGAAAATCTGGGCAAAGGCAACCATAGGTGAAGTCATAGTTTTGGAGCACAGGGCACATAGTTTTCTTTGGTTGGATGTTATGTCCCTTAGAGCCCTGGGATACATGAAATATGCTCTGTGCTGTCAGAGTCATGATAGAATTTGCAAAGACCAACTCTTTTGTAGTTATTGTGCCTGAGCATGTTGCCTGAGTCAGTAGGAGTTTGGCAATCCACACAGTTCAAGGCGTAGGAACCCTCTACACTTGCCATACTGAGATTTGATGATTGTCCAAATCAGAAAACCAGGAGAGGCTCACTGAAGGGAGTACAGCTACCCTCACACTTGGTAGAGGAGAAAAACAGAAGAAGCGATTAGTGGGATTCGAGTGTCCTGAAGGAGAAGTACAGGATGCTAAGAGGAATGTGGTAAGTTCAGCCTGGGGTCAGGGAAGTATCCCAGGTAGGAAGCCTCTGAAACAGAAATGGAGAAACCTGATGTCACTGGAACATAGAGGAGAGAGAAGAGGAGCACAAAATAAGGAGAAAGAAATGGACGGGGGCCGACTCCACAAGACCTCCTGGACCATATTAAAGCTATTGGGCTTCATCCTATGAGCACTGAGATGCCACTAAAGGGTTGGAGGCAAGGGAGCTACATTTGCATTTCATAAAGGTTACTCTGAATGCTTGTAGAGAACAGAATTAGGAGGGGAAGTATGTTGGCAGGGAAACAAATTAGGAGGAACCAGGAGAGAGATGGCAGTGCTTAAACTCTGGGATAATGGCAGCTAGAATGACAGAAAATGGAAGGATTTCTGATCGGTCTAAGGCACATAAAATTCAGGGCCTGATGGTGCCCAGTTCTGGATAATCAATGGGAGGGATACTGGTGCAAGGGAGCACTTTTGAGGAGCAGGCACTTCACTGGGGGAAGATGAAAAGGGCCAAAGATCAGGAGTTGAGTCTGAGATGTGCTGGGTGTCGGGTGTCCTTGGAACATTCAGGAACATCCGGTTCTAGAACTTAGAGGAGGAGGATGGCCTAGAGATGCATATTTGATAGCAATTTAAAGATACATGGTAATTTTGAACAGATGAAAGGGATAAGGTAATGTAGAGGAGACCAGGTAAGAAGAAACATAGGCCCAGAACAGAGTTCTGAGAAACCACAGTGTTTAACGGTTGAGTGAAAGAGATAGAGCCAATGGAAAACTCTGAGAAGCAAGGTGTGAATATGGGAGAGAACCTTGAAGAATATGATGCAGAGCCAAGAATTTAAATTCCATCAGAAAGAACACAAAAGTCAGCAGTGGCAATGCTACAGAAAGGTCAGGTCAAGTTAAGCCTGAGAAACATCCAGGGACTTCAGTCACATGGATGTCTTTGGTGATCTGAGCCAAAATGAGTAGCAGAACAGGAGAGGCCATATTGAAAGGCCCTGAAGGATAAACGAGAGGTGAGAAAATGGAGAACCATGTGCAACACCTTTTTGAACACCTTTTCAAAAAGTTTGTCTGCAAAAGGGCAGAAGAGTAATATGACACTAGGGAGTAGGCAGAATTGAAGGGAGACTTTGGTTTTCACATTTTGAAGGTTTCTTGTTTGTTTGCTTTGAGTAGATTAGGAGGACCTGGAGAATGGGAGAGATTGAAGATTAGGGAAAAAGAGGGCATATTTAGCAGATTCCTGACATGGCAGTCAAAAATGCACAAGCATAGACCATTATCAAGAACAATACCTCTTTCCATGTGACAAGAGGGAAGTTCTTTCTGCAGACCCATGAAAGAAGGAGCCATCATCATGTTTCAAGCTAGGAAACTTGAGGTTCTTGTAGCCTCTGCTGTCTCCCAGACAGTCAAGATCAGCTACATTAACTTGGGTCACAAAGCTGAGCCTATTTTCTCATCATGCCCCACAGACAACCATGTCCACAAGCTTCCTCCTTCTGCACTACTTCCTGTGCCCTTTTTAGTGCCAAATTAGAACCAGAGGAGGACCACTTTTGTTCCAAAGAGAGATTATTGATTTTGTTCTGAGGATGTGCCAACTTCTCTAGAGAACTATGCTCTGCCAGTTATGACATTTGTAATTTCAAAAATTCACAGTAGGCAATAAAAACAGCTTGATAGTGAAAATATATAGTCTGATGTGTGGAAAAGAAATGGACATGTGTGTGTGAAAATATATGGACATAAATAAAAATAGCATATGACAAAAACACCATTTCCAATCCTCAAAGAAAAGGAGAAATTACTGAAAAAAGTAATGTTGATATAAATAATCAGAGCTTGGGAAAAACGAACACAATATCTTACATCTTTTCCACAATAAACTACAAACGCACCCAAGTTTTAAATGAAAAAATAAAATTAAAAAAAAAACTTTGCAGTAAGAAAAGCATCCTATACAGAGCATGAATGCGAGAAAACATGAAGCCAAATACTGATAAATCTGGATATATAAAAAGGTTTTAACTACTAATAAGGAAAAGGCACTGTTAGCAAAATTTAGATCACACAATTATTTCTATAAACTCATTTTATTCTGAAAAAGCATCTTGTGAGAAATATGAACATTAGAAATATGTGTGCAATGAAAACTATTTCCCTGCCACTAAAGACCCTCCAAGACAAGTGTGGTAATGCACACTTGTAAGCCTAGCATTTTGGGAAGCTGAGGCAGGAGGCTCACAAAGTTCAAGTGCAGCTTGGACCACAGCGATTTAGTGAAACTCTGTTTTTTAAAAAAAGAGGCTTAGGATGTAGCTCAGGGCAAAAGCCTTGGGTTCAACTCCAAGTACTGCAAAAAGTAAAAATAAAAATCAATAAAATCCTACCTGCTCCTCAGCCACCCAGTACATTTTTTCCTCTTGTATCCTGTAAGCAATA
Source organism: Heterocephalus glaber (assembly GCF_000247695.1). The sequence goes on from NW_004624731.1 coordinate 2,307,330, forward strand.
ATCTGTGCACATGTGAGCGCACACATATCACATGTATAGGAATATATTTCTGTATGTCACAAGTCAGTCTGCTTTCTCCTTTTTCATAATGAACTTACCTAATTATTTCCTTTTTTGTTAGTCTGCTGGCAGTGCACAATGATTACATTCCCTGTGTGGAGTTGGTTGGCACATCTCAATTCTTTTTCATCCCCTTCCCCTCCCCTCCTTCCCCTCTCTGTCTCTTGGTCCCCATTCTTTTACAAAAGACCCATCTCCCTATTTCCTAGCATCCGTCTTTTACATTCTCCTTTATATTTTTGGTTTCTCATAAAGAGAAACCGTGCAATATATAAGCTTGTGGTGTCTGATTTATTTCACTTCACATTATGATCTCAAGGTACAGAGGACTAATATCTGGAAAGAACTCAAAAAACTGAGACCCCCTCCCAAAATAGAAGACCCAATCAAAAAATAGGCAATTGAAATGAATAGACATTTCTCCGAAGAACAAATGGCCAATAAATAGATGAAAAAATGTTTAATATCTCTGACCATTAGAGGAATGCAAATTAAAACAACACTCAGATTCCATTCTACTCCAGAAAAATTGGTTATCATCAAGAAACCAAATAATAGCAAATGCTGGTGAGGCTGCATGGAAAAAGGAACCCTTCTACATTGTTGGTGGGAGTGTAAACTAGCACAACCACTGTGGAGAGTCCTCAAAACACTGAAACTAGAAATTCAGTTTGATCCACCTATTCTCCTTCTAGGTATTTTCTCAAAAGAGTTGAAGACACCATGTTATAATTATTTCCTTTTATTATTATTCTAAATAGTGGACATCATATTTCTTTACTTGTACGGGTTGGCGTATCTACAGGACGTATGTCATGCAGGAAACTTACAGATAAACCGAAAGCTATGAAATTGCCCTCCAGAGACATAGAAATTTGGTGTAGGTATCTAAAGCAATGAGCCTAGTGTTCAAGGGAGAGACCAGAAGCTAGACATTTAATTAGGGGGAATCGGCATGGAAATGGTTCTCAACCTAATGTTCAGTGAGGTTACCTAGAGACAGGGGAAAATGGAGACTAAGGAGCAAATACTTGAGTTCTCCAACATTTAAAGTCAGGAAAGGAAGAGTGGGGACATGAACAGAAACCTAGAAGATATATCCAATGATAGAAATAGGAGAAAAATCAGATCAAGTTTTCGAAAAGAGTATGTAAATTATGTCAAATGTGTCAAGAAGCACAGGAGGATGAGGACTGGACTTTGACAGTATGAATTTGAAGGGTTAAAAGCGAGACACCAGAATCTGCAGCGAAAAATAGAAGACTCTTGCTATTAAAGTAGATGGAGAATATAGGGTCCAGGGGGACCTTTTTCAAAATTGAGACATAATTAAAGCTGGTTTACATGCTGACCAGACAGTCCAGAATGGAGAGAAGAGAACAACACACAAATCAAAGAGAGGAGCAACTCACTTGGGGTTTGGGGCTGAAAGCAGGAAGTAAATAGGGTGGCCCTGAAGGGATGCCAGAGATGTAGAGGTCCAGAAGAAGAGGTTCTTCTGAGAGAGATTTTGTGTTCTGAGTGAAATTAGAGGGAGCTCATCAGCAGAGAATGAGGCATTGAAGCCTGGAAGAGAGGAGGAAGTAAGACAGTAGTCTGGAAGGCTGAAGGAGTGGACTGAAATACAGAAGCAAGGCGTGATTGCTGGACTGGGACAGGCGAGGACTCATGAACCTCTAGAGGGAGCAGTAAGCATGGTTGTGTGTTTTGTCTAACCAGGTCTTCAGGATGCAGGGTAATCTGTGAGTTGGGTTTATTCAGTCAGTGTTTTGCTACGCAAGTACATTGGGGGAGGGGGGAAGGAAGTGAGGGTGTCTGCAAACAAGAGTGCAGAGGATGGGAGTAAAATCTAAGCTGGTTACATTGAGCAGTAAGGACAGATGAGGGCAGTAAAAACGTGTAAGGTCATTGACTTCAAGTCCCGGATGAGGGAGAGATTGGATTGCAGTTGCAAGGCTAATGGGGCTCAACAAGTAGGAAGCGGCAATCTTCAGGGAAGTGGGGGACTGAGGTTGAGATGTTGGAGGTGGTAGGTCCTGGCATGCCACAATGGAATAGGGGTCCAAGGTGACACACATGGCTGATGGCTGTCACTGCTCCCTCCTGTAATGCAGAACTCGAGGAGTCTGAACACAGGTGGCCACCCTGCCTGACCAGTTTGGCTCAGAAGTATCTGATCTGGGAGTGCTGCCCCACATGGGTAAAGCTCAAGGCAGTTCTCTTTGAGCTGGTGACAGACCCCTTCGCAGAGCTCACCATCACCCTGTGCATCGTGGTCAACACAGTCTTCATGGCCATGGAGCACCATGGCATGAGCTCCGCCTTCGAAACCATGCTGCAGATTGGCAACATCGTGAGTGACCTGCAGGCACTGCCTGCGTTGTTGTGGCTGGGGCTTTTTGTGGACTGGAAAACAGGCTGGTGGGTGTGCTGTTCTCATTAGCTGAGGACACAGTGGCAGTGCAGGAGATATGTGGACACTAGGCTCAGGAAGTCAAATCTGGGGGACCCAGGCTGAGCTGGTCAGAATGCTTTGGGATAAATAAGCACAAGAAAGTGGACAGAGAGAGCCCTGGGCTAGGAGCAGCTGGTTCCCCTTTCCAGAACATAGGACAGCCACTTGAATTCTGTGGATCTCAGTGGGCTGTACCTTGAAAGAAGGAAAAATGTCACTGTACCATCTAAAGAAAACTGAGGGACTTGTAAGTTTCCTTCCAATTTAATTAATGTTTATGACTGCAGTTAACAGCAGCTGTCATTTTAGGGCTGTCACTGAAGGACAGAAAGAGTGGAGGAGGGAAAGGTGGAGGGAGGGAGGGAGCACAGAAATATGCTTGCTCTAGTAGCAAAAGATCACAGAGTCAGAGCTTTCCTTTGCATCTAGTTTAGACATGATGCCATTTTACATTTTCCTCCATTATCTTGAGTATTCTTTGCTTGTAACAAGAAAAAATCCACACTAAATTTCACTTACGTACTGAATGAAGTATCTGACTCAGAGGAGGGACCTGCCCCAAACCTTACTCCACCCACAGGAATAGTAACAATGGCTAACTTTACCTGAACACTTGCTCAAGGCCAGACATGGTCTCAAGTGCTCTTCCTGGGTTATCTAACTCATTTTCACAACAGCCCTCTGTGATGGGGACTACTGTTAACCCCTTTCACAGACAGAAAGACTGAGACAGGAGGCTACATCATTTGTCCGAGATCATAGACTTAAGTAGCAGCACCAAGATTTGGACCCAGCTGACTGCCTTCCAAGCCCACGCCTCTTCATCCCAGGGCTGAATCATCTCACAAGCCCTGCTCTCGTGTGTGTCTGTGTGTGTGTGTGTGTGTGTGTTGCACACATGATAAGCAGAAGCTAGGAAGCATCGGGGTCCTGTTTCCAGGTTCATGTTGGTGTCTACCCCTGTGAAGGTGGCCTACCAGATCTGCAAGGACCTATAGCTCCTCTGACCTCTCAGAGGCTGCAGCCCAGTGTAGAGCGGGTGCCAGAGGGAATGGGATTCCTCTTTCCTGGAAACCTGCCCTTCCCATTAGCCAGGGATGGGAAGGGGGCACAGCAGGGTCCAGAACTCTGTGGAGTCAGCGCCTCGTGTTTCAGTGCCACCAAAGCTAAGAGCTCATGTTCCACTTAGAGTTGAAATGAAGCTACTCCCTTATCTTACATGGGAGAAGTGGAGGCACGAGAGAGAAAAGGCCTTTCCCATTGTGCCCCCATTTTTTAGAAAGAGAGAGAGAGGAAAGGGAAAGGAAGAGAGGGAAGGGAGGGACCCATGTTGGTGCCTGTGATGAGTCCGGTGCTTTGTGAATGTTGCCATGCAGTTTCCATCACCCTCACAGCACAGAAAAAGAGCACATGACTCGGAGAGTGTAAGCACCTGCCCAAGGCTTACACAGCTTCTGCCAGCGGACCAGAGCCACCTGCCCTCCAGCCCACCACATCATGCTAACAGAGGGCACTGGTGTGATCTTTTGAACCACACAGCTCCTGTCTTGTGGCATTAGAAAGTCACCAATATCCTTGGCCTGTTTCCTTTGCTGTGAGAGGGATATAGTCCTGGTTCCCCAGGCTCATGAAAGGCCTTGATGAGAGCCTGAGGAAAAAGCACCAGACCCCAGGCACCTTACTTTCTTCCTTACTTGTCTCTTTTGCTGCTGGATTTTGTACGACCTGAGCCTCCATGTCAGCATTCTATCCTATGTAAGACAAGTTTAAAGACACTCATAGCCAAAAAGAATTGTAGAGACCATGTATTACTATCCTATTAATTGTTGTGATTTATAAATAAATTACTATCTGCCAGGCTCTTTACTAAGAACCACACAAGTATTGGTTCATCTTATACCCATTATATATATGAAGAAACTGAGGTACAAAAAGAATGCAGTACTTATCCAAGCTTAACACAAGCTGGGCTGAGTTGGAATTTTCATCTGGGTCTGTGTAGTCCCTCAGCCCATGCTTTTTAATCCTGGAATCAGACTGACTTCTCATTGACATAATTATAGAATAGGGGTCATCCTGATGGTTATCCACTTACTCCACTCCTGCTACCACCTGTATGGCAAAACCGAAGCCCAAGCTCAGCTGCACCTCACCCACACACCGTTCAGAAACTCCTCTGTTCTTCCACACCTACTGTTCCGTGCCTGAGCCTCAAGGGTCTGCAGACAGTGCAGAGTGGAACAGAACACAGTTAAAAAGAGTTGCTATTTTGGAAACCAGAGTTTTTCCTGCTGCTCCTTTTGTCATTGCCAGCTGGCCCCAGTGACCCCATTGTGATGAAAACTTATTTCTACCCACAGGTCTTTACCATATTTTTTACTGCTGAAATGGTCTTCAAAATCATTGCCTTCGACCCCTACTATTACTTCCAGAAGAAGTGGAATATCTTCGACTGCATCATCGTCACTGTGAGCCTGCTGGAGCTGAGTGTGGTCAGGAAGGGAAGCCTGTCTGTGCTGCGGACCTTCCGCTTGGTAAGGTTTTCTCTTGTCCACCTGGGCAACTCCCTCTGAGATCCAGGGAAACTGATTCCTAGGGACAGGCACTGTCTTTCAGGGGCTCCACCAGCCAGCTCCCCCCTTCCTCTCCTGCCTTATGTAAGGGAGGCAAGGGATGGCTTCTGCCAGCCTGGAGACTTGGGTCTCTGGGCCCTGCTTTCCACTGACTCAGAGTGCAGATGTGCCTGCTCCTCTTTGGGCCTTGGTCCCTCTACTCTACAAGAGGGGACTTCCAAGCACTGTCCTGCTGTCTTATCACATAACAATAAACTGTAGCAGCTCATATTTATTGAGTAGTTAACATGTGTAAAGCATGGTCCTGCACCTTTGACATAACATACCTCATTTTATGCTCACAACTCTGAGGGATGGTTGCTTTTAACATCCCAAGGGCCGGGGATTTAGCTCAGTGGTTTCACTGCCTGCTGCACAAGCGCAAGGACCTGAGTTCGATCCCCAGTACAAAAAAAAAAAAAATCCCATGGGTAGATGAGAAAACCTGAGGCACAGATGGTCAAATGATGACCCCAACATCTCCTAGCTTCCAAGAAAGCAAGCAAGTGGCAGCCTTGGCTCTACAATCCAAGTTGCCTTATTCCTGAATTCCTCTCCTTCCTACCTCAGAGTTGTTCTCTCATTTCCTGGTGCCCCAAATCACAGCCCAATCTCTCACTTACCCCCAAAACTGCCTCCTATTAGCCTCCTGGGTAGGCTCATCTCCAAACTCAGCTCCAGGACACCCTCTACAGGACAAGTTCCCCCATTCAGGGAGCTCCTGCCCTATTCCTAATAGAGCTGCCTTTGTCAGCCAAATCTGTCAGATTCCCTGGAGCTGAGTCTGAGGTCACTGGAGTCTCCCAAGTTCTCGAAGCCACCTGGAAAAAGTTTGGCATATTGTTGACTCTATGGAGTAGGAAAAAGGCCCAACGAAAGGCATGGCTTGGTGTTCTTGGTATTCTCTCAGTGCCAGATTGGAGCCCAGTGTCTAACTATGGAGCAAGATGGCAAAACAAAGAAGAGAGTGCCCTGCAAGTCTCCCCATGTGTTGGGCATCCAGAGGCTAAAGAGGTCACATGATTGAGTGGAACTGTGAGATCTAGGATGAAAGTCTGCCTAGGACCCTAGCATGGGGCCCAGGGAGACAGACCTGAGTCTTGGACTTGGTTTACCCAGGCTGGCAAACTCCAGTGCCTACAGGAAATGCAATATGGTGGGCCAAGGAAGAAGTATTGGGCCAGGATATTTCCCTCAGGTGAACAGGTAATTTATTCCTACTTGGGCAGAGCCAGCACAACACACAACTCCAGGGAGGGAAACTTACCTAAAAATCAAGGTGACTTATGACAAAAAGTCGGCCTATCCATTATTATTGTCAGTTTCCTTTTTTGTATGTGTGAGAAACCAGAAATCTATATTTTTATGGAATTGGTTATTAATTCAATGTCTAAAAATAATAACACTCTACAGACCACATAAAGCATGTTCTGAGACACCTTGTGTCATTCACCACTGGCCGATGCCGTCTGCCTAAGCTGACAGTGCCCTCCCATCTCTGGAGAGAAGAAGGGCAGCATGACTGGCAGAACTCTTTCTCCGTGACCTGGAAATCTTACAAGATCAAAGCTAAGCCTGCTTAGAATGTCAGACTTCTCTAGGTGTCTAGAAGTGATGTCAAGAGACAGGCACCTGAGCGAATAGTCAATGGGAGATACCCATGCATAGACACAGAGACAGCAAGAGTCCCTGTGCCTGGGGAATGCCCAAGATTAGTTCCCAGTGAAACATGAATATTTTGGTATACTTAGGGAAGTAAAGTGTACAATGTGTCTAAAGTCACAAGCCACCAAAACTACTTCACAAACTGGGTGTACAAAATTCTCCAGGTGCCTGCCTCCTGCCTCTTCCTGCTCTTAACATGCTAATCAATGCACAATTCTCTGACCAACCCACCAATCACACATACAGTACTTTCTTAGTGTCTGATCCACTTCCTTCATGACCTGGCTTGATTTCATACCTCATCAATGTTATTATACCCTTTGGAATAAACTCAATCAACTTTCCCCTCTGTCCTTAAGCAGAGCAGGGTTCTTGGCCAAACCCTACCCTGGAACCAAAGCCAAAGATGTCTCTGTACCATGTCTGCACCAGAGCTGTGGACCTTACTAGGAAAAAAACTGCACAGCCTTGCTGGTTAGTTTCATTTAATTGATAGGCTTTATTTTTCAGGCCAGTTTTAAATTTTCAGAAGAATTGAGCAGAGAGTACCAAGAGCTCCCCTATACGGCCACTTCCCTCTATGCCCCATTACCAACATGGTACATTTGTTACAAGTAACACTTGAATCATTTCCCATTTCTCTGATAATAAAATCCAGAGTCTTTATGATAGTGAACAAAGTCCTTCTGAGAGTGCATGATCAGGCCCTGCTATCTCTAAGCAATCTCCTCTTGCCTACTTTGCTCCTGCCAAAGAGGCCTCTTTTCTCTTCTTCCCACAGAACAAAACTCTGTCTAGTTTTTGGCCTTTGTGCATTTATCCCCTCCGCCTGGAATGCTTTTACCATAGATGTCACTTAGCTCAGTCCTTCTGAGCATTTGGTTCCAGTCACACATCCCCTCTCTCCAGAGGACCTCCCCAATCCTACTGTCTAAAAGAGAGCCCCTTGAAGATTTATCTTAGAATCTTTTAATTTTTTAAACACAAGCATATCATGTGCAAATAATGAGTTTTGTTTCTTCCTTTATAATTCTTACACCATTTGATTCTTCTTACTACGTCACTGTGCTGGCTAGGACATCCAGTACACTGTAGAAACTAAGTGTTAATAGCAGGCATTCTCGCTGTTTTCTTGATTGCAAAAAGAATGTTTTTAATATTTCGCTAGGTCTGACATTTGTGGCAGGTTTTTAAAACAACAACAAAAAAAGAAAACCTTATCAGTTTAGGAAGTTCTCTCTTGTTAAGAATATTTGTCATGAATGGAGATTTAATTTTTCAGACCATTGCTTGTGCATATAAGATAATCACATTAAGATTATCACATATTTTCTCCCTTAATCTGTTAAATTGGTGAATTATATTAATTGATTTTCTAGTGTTAAATCCATTCTGCACTCCTGGAACAAATACAACTTGATCATAGTGCCTTTTTAAAACACATTTGCAAATTCAGTTTGCTAAATCATCTTTTAAAGAACTTTGCAGCCATATTGATGAGGAATATTTGAGTAATAATTTGCCTTACTTAATTATCTTTACCAGGTTTTGGTGTCAAAGTATCAAAGTTATACAAATCTCCATAAGCACAGCTGAGGAATGTTTCTCTTTTTCTATACCTAACTTTTGAATAAGATTAGAATCATTTGTTCCTTGTAGGTTTGATAGCATTCACTAGGGAAGCCATCTGAAGGTCAAGATTTTCATTACTGATTCAGTTTTCTTAATAGTGATGAGACTAGTCAGATGTTCTATTTCTCAAATTGGCTTTTCATAAGTTTGTTTTTTCTAAGAACTTTTCTTCCTATCTAATTTTTAAGTTTGGTGGAATAATTTGTGCATACTATGTTCTTATCTTTGCAGGATGGATATCACCTGTATTGTGCCACCTTTTTCATTCTTAAGAATAATGATTTGTGCTTTTTCTTATCATTTTTCATTAGTCTTGCCAAAGATCATCAATTTAATTAGTTTTTCCAAAGAACTAGCTTTAGCTTGTTGATCACTTCTATGTCATTGATGTTTTCCTATTTCAATAAATCCTGAATCTTATCTTAATTATATTCTCTACATACTTTTTTCTTTTCCAACTTCTTAAGATGCAATGAGGCCCATTTTATTTTCCAATATATTCATTTAAGACTTCAATTTTCTTCTAAGAACTGCTTTAATATGTAGAATGTTCCTTGTTGTTTGGTTCTAAATACTTCTTAATTTCAACTTTGATTTATTCTTTGACTCAAAGGTTAATTAGAAGCATGATTCTTAATTTCAAAATATATGTGGTATTTCTAGTTATCTTTATGCCGCTGAGTCTTAGCTTAATTATGTTATAGTCAGGGAACATATGCTCTATGATTTTAATGCTTTGAAATTTACTGGTAATTTCTGTTTGGCTCAGTATATTGAAAATGTTCTTTATGTACTTTTAAAAATGTATCTTCTGCAGTTGTAGGGTGCAATACTCCACATATACCTATTGGGTAAAAAAATTTCCTTATGTGGTACATTCTATATCCCTACTTATTATCATCTACTGCTTGTTCTAGCAATTACCAAGAAGGTGATATACAAAAATATCTCCCACCATGATTATCACATGTCTGCTTCTCATGTGGCTGTACCTGGAATCTGTATTATTAAGTGCATACATATTTTAAGTTGTTATATCTTCTCAGTAAGGTGAAACTTTTGTTATGAAGATTGACCTTCTTTATCTCTAGAAATATTTTTTCCTTTAAAATTATCCTCGCTAATTATCCTTGCTTTAAAATTATCCTGAAATTAATTAAATAACACTGCTAGAATTGCTTTAGAATTTGGTTTTGGTTTAGAATTTGTCTAAACCAAAGGATGGCTTTTAATCCATCCTTTTATGTGCAACCTTTGTGTATCCTTGTATTTTTTATGTTTCTTGCAAGCAGCATACAATCAGATTTGGGATTCTTAGTTTTTACATTTCAATCTTTGTCTTTTAGCCAAAGCATTTAGTCTATCTATTTTATAGTGAATACTGAGATACTGTGTTTGGCTATGTCCTTATCATTAGATTGATCACTCTTTCCCCCCAGAATTTCTTAATTTATTTTGGCTAATACCATATATTTTTCCTTGTATTACTTCCTCTTCTATTTATTTGGAAACTAAATACTCCTTTTTTATTCTTTGAGCAGTTTCCTTAGGAATTACAGCATAATAGCCAGGCATGATGGCACTTCTGTAATCTAAGCTACTCTCAAGGCTGAGGCAGGAAGATCATAAATTTGAGGCCAGTCTGGGCAACTTAGTGAGACATTGTGTCAAAAAAAAAAAAATTTAGATGGGCTACCATGCTGGAAGAAAGAAAGAAATAAGAAATAAGAATTACAGTATGAACAGTTAACTTAGTCAAAGTAAAAACTTAGCTAAAATCTTTTTCCTCCAAAACAACTTTTCATTCCAATTATCCCTTCCCAAGTTATATTCATATTAAATATATTTATCTTCTTTTAAAAAATAATTTATGAGGCTGAGGGTATAGCTCAGTTGTAGAGCATTTGCTTAGGGTCCTGGGTTCAATCTCTAGCTCTACAAATAATAATAATAATAATAACAATAATTAATTAATGATAAGCAATGGTAGCTGTTGTACAGACGATTCAAAAACTCAACAGCTGAACCCAATAAAGGTTTATTTCACACTCTTAGCAAAACCTAATACAAGCCAGGCAGCGGTACTTGAGAGTCTTTCAATAAATGACTTCGCCACATCTGAAAGGACAGGACCTTCAAAGTTTGCCTCTTGTCATGGAAAAATGTTAGGCCAAGGTCTGAGTTTTAAATGGTCAAGGATTTTTCAGTGAAGGCTCATGGTTTGTCATGCAATTCAATTCCTTCCAAAACTTAGATGGCTTCGGACCTCTAGTATGCTACACCAGTACATTCCTTGACAAAGTTCTCCGTGCCACCTTCTTCTTTTGTTTTTCTGCCCCTATACCTTTCTCTCAAGAGAAATGGTGGCTACAGCAGTCATGTAATCTTTGCTAAGAACTGCAAAATCTATTGCAAAATCTAACTAGTCTTCAGTACCTAAAGATTTGCTCCCATTGTTTACTGTTTGGAATTTAGAGGCAGTGTTCTTTTCCAAATCTTCAAGGATCTAAACTTCTGGACTCTGTCCTTTCATTTCTTATAAATCAGTCTAATATTTCCTGGGCTCATCTCTTTCTTATCATGCCTTGTGAAACACAGTCAATTACAATGGACACACAACAGTAAGTTTTTACAAACCCTTCTAGGCCTGCTGGCTTATGAGCCTTGGGGCCAACCCCAGAATTACTGCAAGCAATGTTTTGCCACTGACTAACACAGATCAACATTTTCCAAGTTTCTTATACCAGTTTCCTTGCTGCCATCCAATGATTGCACTAAGCCAGTGCCACACATTGGATGTTTTTGAAATAGCAATACTTTTTAATGTACAAATTCTACATTACTCAAAATATATACAGCTACAGTGACACCCCCCCAGGCTGTGTTAAATCAGATAGTTAATTAAGTTTAACTGTGTTAAATAAGAGCGGTTTCTAACCCACAGCACTTCCCATGCTAGTAGGGAAGCTCTCCTGGGAGTGTTTATGCCAACTAGTGACTCAGGGTTTCTGGATTATCCTAACTTGTGACATTACCACCTTCTGTGGTGACTCCTGTGGTGACCACAGAAGAGGAAAAGAAAGTGCAGGGCATTTTAGGCTATGTCTGAAAGTCATGTGTGCTACTTTTTCCTTCCTCTCAGTCTCCTAAGTCAGAACCCAATAACATGACTCCAGTTACATGTACGTGAACCTGAAAAGCAAGTCTTCCTTTGGAACTGGATAGAGGAAAAGTAAATTTCTCATATTGATTTAATTTTTGGCTACAAACTGTTCATTTCGTTGGTGGGTCATCAACACACTTAAGATTTTATTGTCCAGCATTTTCTGTGATATTTGATAAAAAGAGGGACCCAAGTGAGACCTGATATACTCTGTCCTGTTAACCTACACCTTGATATTTTCAGAAGTGCAAGCTGAATTTCATTGCCCAGGGGTGACATCCCCAGTAGAAGACAGGTGTTAGGCTGACTTTTCTAGAAATAAAGCATCCTCACAAAAGAAAGCTGAAAAATATAGAAGTTTCAGATGAGGAATTGGCTTCAAGTAATTTCTATCTAAATATATCCACACCACAGTTACCAACTTTGCTTTTGTTTTTCAGTGCTGGGGATTGAACCCAGTGGCTCATACATGCTAGACAAGTGCTGTACAACTGAGCTACAGCCTCCGCTTGATTATAAGTTATAATGTGATAATAGGAAGAGATTCCTTTGACATAGTGCTATGCTGGGTAAAGACTAAGGTGAATAATTAGATGGGCAGAGGTGAGGGTAGAGGGATATGGATACAGGTGAACTTCTCTCCTGTAGTGATTATAGCATCAGTGAGAGCCAGCCAGGTGGTATGTCTTTATAGCCCCAGCAGCAGGCACATAGATATGTGTTGACTGACTGGCTAACAGTAGGGACGTCAAACTGGTGTCCGAAGAACAGCAAGTGGGACAGATCCTGTTTTATTGTCTTTTATAAAGACAACAAAAAATAATGGAAGATGACTTCATTAATGTCCTATGGTGAAGAATACATACATTTTTCTTATAGTTTAGCAAGAGCTTTTTAGGGGCTGCTCTCTAAGGAGATTCTCATATTAATTTCTAGCCTACCCCCTTCAACTAAGGAACCCATGGAATCACACAGCCAGGTGTAGTTGAGGCAAGCGTCAGTGTCTGATGCTTTTGCTCAGGGCCGGTCAGCATGTCCCAGTGTCCCTCAGTGTCCCAGGCATGTGGCCCAAGGCTTTGTGGCTTGGCTGTTATCCAGTGTGAGGCCCTCATCTGGCCTCTGCATTTGCATTTGCCCAGAATTTCCTAAAAATGGAGACTATGATCAAATGTGTTAGTTAGCAAATTTCCCCCAACACCCTCCACAAAAGGGCTCTTTCTGGTGCCTAGCACTCAGTTTTTATTTGTTTGACATCTGCCTCTGGCCAGTCCACACCAGACTTGGTGCTTTAAGCTCTGCTTCCAGCGTGAGGAGAGTAAGTCCTTCCCCATCACCTAGAGAAGTGAACACAGTACTTACTGTGTAAGAGCCTTCAATCTGCTCCTAAGTGATTCACTCTGCTGCCTGGGGACAGAATTGTTATAGCACTGTTCTGTTCAGCACTGCATCCTAGCACTGAAGCCTGAGCTTGGCTCCTAGTAGGTGCTCCATAAGATACACACACTCACTCACTGACTGACAGCATTCACTAGTGACTTCAAGAACCCCACCAATGCATTGTTAGATGTTTGTATGTCTTTATGCACAGTGCTTTTGCTCTCTTGTGGGACTTAGCATATTTGCGTTACATTGAAGACCTGTGTAGTCTTCATCTTATCTCAGTGACTAAACCATTGGTTCCATGAGAGCAGGAGCCCTCCACTCTCTCCATGTGCTGGCAGGGTAGCACAGAGCCATGGCTTGTATGGTTGGCATGTATTAGATGGAAAGCTTGGGATGATATGAACATGGATGCTCAGTCCAGGAAATCACAGGCACTGAAATTTCAGAGCTAGTGGGGATGACAGATATTGTCTACTGCCCCAAGACAAGAAATGCCCTAAAAGATGACTGCCTAGTACCTACCCAACGAAGTGGACCATGCTCCCGCTGAGGGAGACTAGCCTGTCTTCAGGTCAAGAATAAGCTGTTCTCACATATTCATGACCCTCACCTTACCCCAGTGCACAACCCTAGTTCAGGTCCACATCCAGGCCTGTGGCTACAGAATAGAGCAAGACACCCACCTCTGCTGCAGCCAGTGCAGTATGTTGATACTCAGGGACCACAAAAGGCTGAGTGCATTTTAAAGAGCAAAATAAAAGAGAGATGATAGGAAACAGGGAGATAGATTTTGTGGAGAGGGAAGGGGATCTGGGAATGGGAAGAAATGGGAGAGAATGGGAGGGGAAAAGGAAGTAAAAAGGATCAAGTTGCAAGATGTGTGTGTAGCAATTCCCCACACAAATGTATTTATGTAATGCAAATATATACTAATAGACAATATACATGGAGTCTAAGAAAGAGAGAAAGAAAGAAAGCTCTAACTACAGCTTCCAGGGTACACCCATCTGAACTGGAGAAGCCGTCTGTGCTTTCCAGCCAAGGCTCTAGATGAAAGGTGAGACAAGCTTCCAGGGCCAGATGAGGTCTCTGCTTCTCCACAGCTGCGAGTCTTCAAGCTGGCCAAGTCCTGGCCCACCCTGAACACACTCATCAAGATCATCGGCAACTCGGTGGGGGCTCTGGGGAACCTGACCATCATCCTGGCCATCATTGTCTTCATTTTCGCCTTGGTTGGCAAGCAGCTCCTCGGGGAGGCCTACTTCACCCAACAGGCAAAGCTGACGTTGCCGGGTGACAGGGAGCCCCGCTGGCACATGATGGACTTCTTTCACTCCTTCCTCATCATCTTCCGGATCCTCTGTGGGGAGTGGATCGAGAACATGTGGGCCTGCATGGAAGTTAGCGAGAAACCCATATGCCTCATCCTTTTCTTGACCGTGATGGTACTAGGGAACCTGGTGGTGAGTAGGAGCCCCACTGGGGCCCTGTCTTGTGGGAATCAAGGAGGCTTCTGGGTCATGCTAAGAAGCCTTGACCTTGTCCACTTTATGCCCACATTGCCCCCCTGGATGGAAAGTCTTCAAACTTCTCAGTCCCACGGGGCACGTGATAAGAAGCGTGCCTTGGGAGGCAGCCCAACTTGCAGAAATAAGCACATGTGACAGAGAAGAAAAAATTCCTTTCCACTATTTACTAACTGGGTGACCCAGGGCAAGAGACTGAATCTCCCCAAGCCCTAATTTCCTTCAAATCAAGAATGGACATACTGGGAGAATTAACTTCAAAAGATGACATATGCAGATTGCCTAGTACCACATCTGAGAACTCAATAAAGGGTAGTCGTTCCCAGTAGAAGGAAAATCTTCTCCCCTACATGGGTTGCTCAGAAGATATTTTCTTAAGACAGTAAGAACTGACTGATTTCTTGGTTCCAGGTCAGAGCAGAGAGATGAGATGAAAGAGAGAAGCTGGAAAATGCCCATCTCATCATACATTCCAAATCTACTCCAGGTTTAGGGAAGCCCCTTGGAGATCTTCCTGCCCATTAGCAGTTAGCCCTAATTCTCCTCTCCCCCCACTTATCTGGGTATAGACATCCAGCACAATGTCTCTGGGATGCATATGGTCTTTCCAAGAGCCCCTTTCTTATTGCCTGGGAAATCAATCAGTTTGGATATTTTTTGGCAGCACTGGCAATTGAACCCAGGACCTTTGCACTAAGCTACATCGCCAGTCCTTGTATTATTTTTAGACAGGATCTTACTAAGTTGCCCAAGCTAGGCTCAAACTTGCAATCTTTCTGCCCTCAGCCTCCAAGAGTGCATGCTCCTTCACACCTTGCTTAATGTGGATTTATTTTGTGTAAAAGTTTTACAGACAGGAGAAACTCAACTAAGAGAAGGTAATGTAAGAGCACACGGAAGTCCTCTGAATCTTTCCCACCTGACCCTGATCCTGATCCAGAGATACGCCCCTGTCTGCACCCCCAAGTCAGGGCTGCCCAAAGCTCCTTCCTCCTAGGCCAAGCTCCTTCCCTGCAGATGCACAGGTCCCCTGATCCTCAGGCAAAAAGTTTGCCTCTCTAAGAATTTTTACACCCTCCATGTCATTTCATCTTCACACCTACTCTGAATGTAGGGGCCCCCACTCCCTGCTTACAGAGGAAGAATGTGAAGTTAGAAGCAGTGAGTTGTACCCAGGATTCCAGAGTGAGGAATAAAACTGAGGGCTTTGGAAATGAGGGTGGATTGCTCCTCTCTGTTGACCTTGAATGTCCCTTTGTCACTGGGTGAACCTCACTGTGTTGGAGAATGTGCTTTCCAGACCTTAGCAGGTCACCCTGGGACATCCTGAGGGTCCCCTCACCTGCTCTCAGAATGACCATTCTCCCAAGAGGCAGGGTACCAGGTGGGTGAGGAAGGCTCAGGCTGTGACTGTCCTGCCATCCAGCTGCCCTCCAGGTGGCCAAGGAGGAGCTCAGCTCATTGATTGTTCTATCTCACCTTCCATGCCTTCTCTCCAGGTGCTCAACCTGTTCATTGCCTTGCTGCTGAACTCTTTCAGTGCCGACAACCTCACAGCACCTGAGGACGACGGGGAGGTGAACAACCTGCAGGTGGCCCTGGCACGCCTCCAGGTGTTTGGCCGCCAAACCAGGCAGGCCCTTCGAAGCTTCTTCCGCAGGCCCTGCCTGCTCCCTAGGCCCAAGGTGGAGCCACAGCTGGCAGCAAAATCCCCACTCTCCAGCCCCAAGGCTGAGAACCACATTGCTGCCGAGGCTGCTCCAGGAAGCCCCAGAGCACTGCCACTTCTCAGAGGCCACAGGGATGAGCACAGTGACCTTATCGCTGATCCTAACTTGTGGGTCTCTGTGCCCATTGCGGAGGGCGAATCTGACCTCGATGACTCAGAGGATGATGGAGAGCAGGGTGCTCCAAGCTCATGGCAGGAAGTGACCCCGGAAGGACAGGTAAGAGTGCTCCCCCAGGAAGCAGCCACAGGAAGCAGGGAGGGCATCAGGGTGAGAGCCACTCGGCACAAGGGAAATTTCGGGAATGAGGCTTTCCAGTAGTGGATTGGCATGGCCTTCAAGAGTCCCTGTCAAGCCAGGCATAGGATACTTTGCCATACAGAAGCTGAAACTGCCAAGTTCTTCAGAGGAGGTGGCCTCTCTGAAGGGGCTGGAAAAAAAAGATCACAACCCCCTACACAGGCAAACAGGGAGCAGGGGCAGCAGGTAAGTCCCAGGCCACCCTGAGGTGCTTAGACCATGTCTTTCACACAGCTGCCCCCTTTGATGGACTCAGCCCATACCCTGCACATGAGATGCTGATGATTTTCTTCCAACAATAGGATATTGTCCAAGAGCAGGCTTTTCTAATCTCCAACAGCATCTGAAGAAGTCCTGAGTATTGCATGACTCATCTATTGACAACTGACATCATAGGAAAATGATACTCCTTTCAAAGGGCTTTAAACCACATTTAAACCTTTTGAGATACACACACACACACACACACACACACACACACACACTTGAATACTTTGCCCAGTTTCTTATTACCTTAAGCTGTTATATCAGCCCTCATTAACCCCTTCTCCATGACTAGGGCACACTTCTGCACCAGGTGGGAAGGCAGGGATCCAGGAGGTCCTCCCAACATGGGGCTGCTAGCCAGGCCTCTGCATGGCCTCAGACAGCCGTGCTTTGAGTCTGCAGCTCCTCCTTAGCCTTCTTCCTCTACTGTCACTCCTTGGGTTCCAGCAGCTGCTGTTATCAGCTGCCATTTTTTCCATGCCTTTCTCTGGGTGACAGCCAAGGACAGGGTGTCACCATCCCTGGAGTAAAGGATATGACTCTATGATGGCTGTCAGAAGCATTTTGGTTACTTTGGAGTCCTTTGAGGAAGATCTAGATGACCAAGTTCCATGCCGGTCTGACTTCTGGACAAGTAATAATGGTTGTGGCTAGCATCTACTGAGCCAAGCTCTTCCTGCAGAGTATAAGTATAAACATATTTAGTCATCAAAATAACAGAATGAGGTAGATCTTGCCTTTGAAATTTTGTAGAAGGGGAAAAAAGATCACAAAGGTTAAATAACTTGCCCCAAGGTCACATAGCTTCTAAGGAATGGGGCCACCAGTTAAATACAGATCAATCTGGCTATACAGACTTTGTGGTTGCCTCACATAAATGTGTTACTTGCATGCCTGGAGTCCTAGATCTGACACCTATAACTGACTCAGGTGCCATTTGGGACCCACTGTCATTAGGAGCAGCTACAGCAAGCTGGGAGGCATGAGGACTACCTGACACCCAGGAGCCCAGGCTCTGGGACATCCTCTGAGGACCTGGCTCCATACCTGGGTGAGAAGTGGAAAGGCAAGGGTGCTCCCCCAGTTCCTGCAGAGGTAGGTATGTGAGCTTCCTGGAGAGCTGCAACAGCCAGCCAGACACCTCCCAGAGGGCTGAGAGCACTGCAGGACAGCGATGGGCTGGGTGTTCCAACCACACTAACCAAGTAGCCTCATTCCTCATCCTGGGAATACCCCAATCCCTCCCAGCCTCTGGCTGATGGGTACATTTCAACTTTCACCCTGGCACTGGCTGAATGTAGGGATGGGAAGAAAGAATGAGCTCTACTCAGGCCAGTTCCTCAGCCCCTCTGAGCCTCCGTGTCTTCATCTGTGAAACTACACAATGATGCCTCCTTGGCAGGATTATTTTGAGGCTTAAGTGAGATGTCGCTTGTCAGATGGTTAGCTCCTGCCTGAAATGGAATAAGTGCCCAGGAAGTGACAGCCAAGAAAAAAAGGAAACAAAAGACAGTGCACAAAGAAAGTCAAATATCTTTCAGGGGCAGCAGATAAAGGTTGGAGGCACTCAGGGATGAGGAAGTCCTTCGCATGATGCACCTCCACTGTCTATGGTCCACATCATTGTCTTTAGCCAAAAGCAGACAGGGGCTGGAGAGGGGCTGTCTGCAGGGGAGAAGGGAGATGACAGCTTCACAGATGGGGTGGGAGGAAGACTCGGGGTAAAGGACGTCCTTCTAAGGTAAAAATTAACTGTGTGGTGTCAATTGCAGATCTTGAAAGAAAACAATCTATAGGCAAAGGGTAAAGGTTCAACATCTTTACTACACTATAATAATTCAAGAATTTAATTCAGCATCAAGCCCCTGAAGTGGAGACTGTGTGGCCCGCACAAGGCTAGGCAAAGATAAGGCAGAAAACAAACCCCCAAAGATACCTGGCCCTTCAGTGTGAGGAGTGCCAGCTACTGGTCACACAGCCCAGGGCAGGCTGACCACAGAGGGCCGGAGAACAGAGGGGGCTGAGAAGGGACATGGGGGCTGTGGATGAACAAGAGCCATGGGTTCCCAGTGGGTGCAGGTTGTTGTGCTCTGCACATGGATGATACGTTCCCTTCAGAGCCTTCTAAGGACTCTCCTGGCTGGTTTGCCCTGCTCGATGTTTTCAGTGTACAACTTCTGGGTGTTGGTTTTGTTTTTGTTTCTTGTGCATGACCCAGACCAGGCAAGGAGGGGCTGACAGCGACAGATGGGGACCCACCCTACCATTTGGGTCCATTAGCCAAGCTATCAAGTTTACTAACCCAAGAGCAGCTTCAGCTCCTAATTGAATTCATCTGGAGACATTATAGGGCTCCAGCTGCCAGGAGGGCAGCAAGGCCCCTGCAGCTTTGCTCCCTGATTAAATATTTAAGGCCAGTGAAAGCTGAGAATCTTTATGAGTGTAATTATGGTGTCTCGGGCCATCACCAGCACTCCATCAGGGCCTAGAGGTTTGCAGCCTGGCTCAGCTAGGCCTGGGTGCTCCATGGGGAGCATCAGTGCCCAGGCCTGAGCTCTGAGGATGCCAGGGCAGCCCCTGCATAGGACCAGAGCCCTCCAGGGCTTATCCTGTGCCTTGAGGATCTCAGCCTGTCGGACCTGCAGTGATCACGTGCTGGTTCACTGCCCAGCGGCCTCTGTCCTGCAGGGGGTGGATGATACAAGCTCCTCTGAGGGCAGCACGGTGGACTGCCCAGATCCTGAGGAGATCCTGAGGAAGATCCCGGAGCTGGCAGATGACCTGGAAGAACCCGATGACTGCTTCACAGAAGGTAAATGGTAGTAGCTGCAGGCCTCCTCAGGCTGATGCTAACTAGGGACAGAATCTGGCCCATCACTTCTCTAGGCATCTCGTGGCCAGGGCCCTGCCCTGGGGTCCGTAGGAGGCAGACAAATGGGGCCCTGCTAGCCTCAGACACAAATACTACGACTCATAGCACCTTATGCCATATTGGGTGGACACAGAAGACAGATGCTGACCCTTGCTTGTCACCCTCAGGAAACCTCACAGAATTACAAGTTGGCCCTCTTGAGGTTAAAAGGGGAAAAGGGTTACCTACCGTAAATGTCACTGTTAACTTTCTCTCACTCTCTTTCTCTGTCTGTCTGTCTCTCTCTCTCTCTCTCTCTCTCTCTCTCTCTCTCTCTCTCTTTCTCTGTCTGTCTGTCTCTCTCTCTCTCTCTCTCTCTCTCTCTCTCTCTCTCTCCCTCTCGCTCTCCCTCTCCCTCTCCCTCCCTCTCACCCCCACCCCAGTACTGGGGAATAAATCCAGGGCCTTCACACTGAACCACGTCCCAGCTCTTTTTTATTTTGAGGCAGGCCCTCACTAAGTTGCCCAGCCTGCACTTGAACAAATAATTCTCCTGCCTCCATTTCCAAGAGTGCAGAAATTACAGGTGTGCACCACCACACCCCACTCACCTTGAACTCATGACTTAAGACACAGAGAAAGGTCTCAACATATCTATTTCCCTCAATGTTTCCTTAAAGACAGAACCTATATCTTATCCATCTTTTCCCTCAGTGTTCAGAACACCAGGGCACATTATGTCCACAATATTTGTACAATAAATGAGTAAACAAATCCTTCAAATACTCGGAAGGTAATCATGGGTTATGGCAGGGTGGGGGCACCAATTCACTGAGTTTCTAGTTCTACCTGACCTTGGCTGGGCTGGGCTGGACCAGCCATGTGGTGGCCATCAGTTCCACACAGGCTCAGGGCATAGCCCCTCAGACACCAGCAGCCCTGCCTCAGGGCTCGTCCAGCTTCAGTGGCTGGGGTACTGGAGAGGGAAGCGGATGGGCTGAACTGAAGGCCCCCTGTAAAGGCCCCTCCTGTCCTATTCCAGGAAAGAATCCTTTTCCAAAGGGTGGCAAGTGGGTTTCCTAGCAGAGTTGTTTCCCAGGGTGGTGGGAGCAGAAATGATGACAATAGGATATCACTCCCCCCTCGGTCACCTCTCCCCACAGGCTGCCTTCGCCACTGTCCCTGCTGCAAAGTGAATACTACCAAGTTTCCATGGGCCATGGGCTGGCAGTTGCGTAAGACCTGCTATCGCATCGTGGAGCACAGCTGGTTTGAGAGCTTTATCATCTTCATGATCCTGCTCAGCAGTGGGTCTCTGGTAAGGGGAAGGGCCCAGCACTGAGCCCTCCAGATGGGACTTCCTGCCACTGAAAGGCCTGGAGGTGCACCACTGGGCCAGCCACAGAGAAGGCCCAGACTAGCGCTGGAAGGAGAGCTGCAGTCCATTGCTCCTCCTAACGGCAGGGCATGGAGGTGTTTGAGCTGCCAGTGCCACTGCCTGCTCAACCTGGCGGCAAGCATTGCCAGCATTTAGAGTATGCATCCCACTTGTGGGCTAGGGGGCTTGTTCAAGGCCATGCAACTCTGTAGTAGCAAACATCACTTCAATCCTAAATCCCCTGGCTTTCCATCCTCGGACCTTGCAAACACACAGGCCTTCTCTGAAGGTCTAGTCATCTTGCTGTATCTTTTCAAAGCACTTGGAAATGCTGCCGTTACTCCTTCAGTGCTCACGGGAAACTTAACAGCAGCCAATTCTTAAATTGGAATCACCTGGAGAGCTTTCTACACTGCAGCTTCTGATCTGGAAGATCGGTGGTAGGACTTGAGAACCAACATACTCACCGTGGAGGCTAATGCTGGCATCCATGAATCACACTCGGAATGATCTCAGGAAATAGAAACTCAGGGTTTGGAATCACTCACTAATTCCCTGGCTGAATGCTGGGCTCTGTAGGCCAGGGAAGGAAGATGCTATACCCGGACTCAAGCTCACTCTGCAAACTTGAGTGTTCATCCCAGTAGAACAAGGTAGACATAGACACAGGAAGGGACTTGTCAGCCCTAGATGTCCCTATTTTACAAGTGAGGCAATCAAAGTGCAAAGACATAAAAAGAACCACCCAGGGTCCCAGTAAGTTCATTCTAGTGCTGGAACTAGAGCCCCACTTTCCTGATTCACAGCTCCAACTGTTTTCACTTGTCTTGCTCCTCCTGTGCCATTTACTCACTAAAAACGACCTAGCCAGGGATGTGGTTCAGTGGTGCCTCACCTGCCTTGGCAAGAGTAAGGTCCTGAGTTTGATCCCTGGTGCTGGAAAAAATAAAAACAGTCTACTGAAATATCTGGGCACTGACTTAAATGTCAGATTTCCCCAGAAAGGTGCCAGATCTGCTCAGCATGTGGCCTTAGACTTGGGGACAGCACAGGTAAGGGACAAAGCATGACCTGAGGCGTGGGAGGAAAACTAGGGCAGTGAGACCCAAAGCCAGGAAGAAGTCTCAGGGGCAGGGCTGGCCTGCCATTTTGTGCAGAAGTGGGGAGCAGCGTGAAAGGTGCCCATCATGATGGGACAAGGTGCCAACTGTCCTCCCAGGTGCAGAAGTGCAGAGGCCAAACTGCAGGAGAAGGGGGAGGCAGAGCTTTCTCCACACCTTCCTTTCTCTTTCCCGTGCTCCTGGATAAACATGATAACCCCAGACCAGGCAAGTTGGTGCACACTGTAATCCCATCACTCTGAGAAGCTGAAGCAGGAGGATTGCAAGTCCAAGACCAGCCCAGGCAACTTGGTAATTTAGGGAGACCCTGTCTCAAAATAAACACTAGAAGTTAAGGCTGGGATGTAGCTCAGTGCAAAGGCCCTGGGTCCAGTGCCCAGTAACACATAACCCCAGATGCTGTTGACCAGTTGCCTTCTTTGTGGACACACTGTCCAAGTCTCTCTTCTCCACGCTCCCTCCCTCACATCTCTCTTCACACCCCCAGCCCCACCTTCCTGTTCTGGCTCCTGCTCTCTGCTCCCTGGAGGAAGCACAGATCCTGAGACAGCTGCTCTGCCCCGACCGCCCACCCCATCAGCTTCCTCTCACTCCCCATCTCCTTCCCCAGGAGACCAAACAGGCTTGTGCCAAATTTAGTCTTCTTTATGCTTTTACTTTGAGTGCTTTTAAAAAATAACATGAATTTTCATCTGACAGAGTAAAATGCAAAATGAAAAAAATCAACTTGGAAATTATAGAAAAAGGCAAAAGAAAAAAATCACCCATTTTTCTATCACTCAAAGAGAAGCTCACTTTGAAAACATTTGGGCTACCTCCTTCCCATCTTTCTCATGCATAGAATATACAAATATTACAAAAGTAAAGCCACCTCTATGCATTCTGTAACTTCTCTTCAGTAAATTTTCCCAGGAAGAATTTTCATACTATCTCACTTAATGGCTGCAACAAAGTCCATTCTAGGAACATGCCACAGTTCATTCAAACAACCCCCATATTTACACTGAACATGCGCGACTCTCCTCGCATTTGCTGTAATGGAGATCAGAGTGCTTGAGCATTTTAGCTTTGGCCGGAGATGCAGGTCCTACGGTGAGGTCTCTTGTGCCAGCGACTTGCTGGGGTAGGCTGTGTTGAAGCCTGTGAGGGAGCAGGTGGGACAGAGAAGGGAGCCTCAGCGGGCGCCACAGGGAGCCTTGAAATACAAAGGGCACCACAGAATTCTCGCACCTGAAGACCAAGGGGGTAGCCTTGTAAACTCACATGTCACTGGCCAGGCCTGCCCCAAGGGGTGGGAATCTAATCTGCAAAGCAATTCCAAAGGTGGACCTGGCTCTAAGGTGGACCTGGTTCCCTCAGCCAGGCAAAGAATCCCTGTCAGTCACCTCAGTGGGAGAATGGGGGTACTCTTGCCCAGTAGCCTTGGAATAAGGCTTTTCATGGGCTCTCGCTATGTAGTTCAGGCTAGCTTTGAACTCACTACATAGTCCAGGCTGGCCTCAAACTGGTGGTGATCCTCCTGCCTCAGCTCCTGAGTGCCAGGACTATAGGCGTGCACCACTATGCCCCTCGAATCACCAACTCTCTCAAGCCTTGGAATCATTTCATTTCCCAAAGACTGACCTAGTTCTCACTCCCACCAGTCACCTATGAGAGTGAAACACCCCACACCTAGCATTGTCCCACCATTCTTTTTCATCTTCACAGTCTGTAAAGAAAAAAAATTAAAACCTGCATTCTTCTAATTTAAATTTCCTTGATTACCAGCGAGATGAAACATTTTTTCTCAGAGGTTTGTTGGCAAATCTTACTTTCATTTCTTTGTGAACTGCCTGTGAACATCCTTTGATGCTTTTATTTTTAAAGCAAGTCGCAGTTCGTATCCCTTTGGTTCACTTCCAAAATCCAATTCGAGGTTCCCTTTCTCACTTGCATTCAGCAATCCTGCAAAATATCAGCAGACTGTGTGTCCCTGTTGGGTGAGGAAGTCTCAGTTTGTATCTCACAGTGCCTCCTCTACCCACCAGCCCAGAAGCAGAGAAAAGCAAATGACTTGGGCAAGCCAGCTGCCAAAGCTGCTCCTCGGGCCTGTGGGCAGGCTGGTCTTGCCCTCTTGGTCTGGACTCCATGCTATGGGTCCAGCAACCTGGCATTCTGCTCCCTTCCCTCTAGGCCTTTGAAGACTGTTACCTGGACCAGAAGCCCACAGTGAAGGCCCTGCTGGAGTACGCTGACAGGGTGTTCACCTTCATCTTTGTGTTTGAGATGCTGCTCAAGTGGGTGGCCTATGGCTTCAAAAAATACTTCACCAATGCCTGGTGCTGGCTGGACTTCCTCATTGTGAATGTGAGTGGTTTGTGGGCACAGGGGCTCTGGGGTCCTCACCTCTAATGGCTATGGCTCTCACAGGCTACTGAGTACTGTGAGCACTCTGTAAGGAGTCTAGAGTACTCTGCACACTGTGAGTGGTCAGCTCAGACAGAACATGATTCTGGCATAGCAGTGGCTTCAGTTCTTGGGCCTCCACCCAGAAAGACCACTAGCGTCTTCTGCATTTTTACAAAGCAAGATGACAGGGAGGCTGTCTGGGGTCTGATAACCTTGCATCTGTTGCCAGAGCTCTGGACTTTGAGGAGCTGTGGCCTGTGAGCAGAGAACCTCCCACCTGCTGGCTGTGTCTCCAGCCCTGGCTACACTTTAGAATCACCTGGGGAGCTCTTAAACATACATCGAGCAAATGTCACTATGCGGGAGATTCTGATCTTCCCAGTCTTGGGTGGAGTCAGGGCGTGAATATTTTGTAAAAGCTCCTAGGCATTTCCAAGGGGCTGTTATGGTTAATAAGCACTGAGCTGAGAAAACTGGCTCCTCCCTAGTGGCTCAGAAAGGGGCAGAGGGTCCCACCAGAGAGGTGATGAGCTGGAGCTGAAGAGTTCTGATGCACAGTAACCTGTGACCATAGCCCTGCATTAAGGAATTTACCCTGCACCTCCCACACATTCGTCTGTGAGTCCTCAGCCTAACTGTCACATCGCCCCATCTTTCTTCAGGCCACTGCCCACCTGGCTTTGCAACATGGCAACATGAGTTATTTGCTCACTGCTGCTTAGCTGAGGGTTCCTGTGGAACGAGGAATGTTCTATGTGTGTCTCTGCCTCCCAACAGCCGCCAGCACCAAGGTCCACTCATTGGAGGTGGCAGGAAATGTGTCTGTACTTGGTGCTCACTACTGAAGCTGGACGGAGTCCAGTACAGAACATTCTGTCCGGCCTCCTGTGCTGGCAAGACCTCCACAACAGGCCTGTGCATGCAGTTCTCTGCTTTCCTGATGCCAGTGCACTAGCAGCCTCAGGCCACTGTACCACAGGGATTAGCTGGGAGGCCTGAAATCTGAGTCACAGATAATAATTTTATGCATATAAAGCAATTATTCATAAATGAAAGGGAAATGCTTTAGTCTGGCTCCCCACTTCAGATATAGATATATATGATGTAAAACCTTGATTTGCAAGCATAATTCATCCTGGAAACATACTTGTAATCCAAAGCACTTGTATATCAAAGAAAATTTACCCATAAAAAATAATGGAAACTCAGATGATTTGCTCTACAATCCAAAAATGTTCATTTAAAATGATTACAGTACATATACAAAATAATAAAATAAAAAATATAAATAAAAATAAACAAATTAACTTTCATGTGTCTTTGAAAACCTTTGTGGCTGGTATGAGGGAGATAAGAGAGGGGAGTTACTATGCAGGATGACTTTCACTATCACTAAGGAAATCACTGCTATCTTTTGGTTCAGAGAAGTCTTTTGTTTCATGCAACTTTAACAAGGAACTTATCCAATGACACTTGCTTTGGCTTCCTTTTGAGTATTTCATGGAAATGTCAGATTACAGTATCATTAAACAGATTCATTGCTCACTGTACAGCTTTATTTGGGTGGTGCTTTTCTACAAAATTTTGCACTGTTTCCCACTTTTTATGCATCTCCCTAATCTCATTTGAAGTGAGGGATTCTTCCACCTTTTTCTCTTCCTTCTCTCCAGACAAGATCTCCTCCATAACCTCTTGCTGTTGGGAGACATTCACACACAATCTTGCAGAGCAAGAGAGAGAGAGAGAGAGA
>NW_004624731.1:2333877-2347962 GCF_000247695.1 Heterocephalus glaber
GTGTGTGTGTGTGTGTGTGTGTGTGTGTGTGTGTGTGTGTGTTAGGATGTATGGATAGGCATCGGGGAAAAGGAAAAGAGGAATGGGAATGGATGGCTGAAAGGAAAGGACTGATAGAGAAGGGCAGGCAGAGGAAGTAAAGATAGGTAAATATATGGGAAGAGGGAAAAGTGAACAGTTGGGTAGATGAAGGAGCCATATGGAAGGAAGAACGGGTGGTTGGAAGGCTCAGCAGGAGGATGGATGGAATGAAGGGATGATCATTATGCAGTCCTCTAACCTATTCACCCACTCAGATATCTTTCATCCAAGCATCCTTCTATTCCTTCATCCTTCTATCCATTCATTTTCATCTTTCTATTCTTTCTTAATCCATGCATCTGCCCTTCCTTTATTCCATTCACCTGTCCATTTATCTTCTTTGCTTCCTTCCATCCATTCAACCTTCTAAAAATTCACTAAATTCTTTGATTCATCTATTCTATCCAACTTCCATTTTTCCATTCATTTTTCAGTCATTTTACTCAACCATCCATTCTTCTCTGATCCATCTATCCCATCCATCCATCTACTAGTCCCTGCTTCCATACTTTTTCCCTTCTTTTATTTTCTTCCATCCATAATTGATCTAGCCCATCAATATTTGCAAACTAGTCCATCTATCCTATCATTCTTCAGCTTCTTCCTTTCTTCTTTCCTTTCTTTCATCCATCCCAACACGCTTCTAACTTTTATTTATCAAATGTTTGCTTAAAACTGAATACAATATTGTCTTATGAGGTGCTGTGGGAGAGACAGCACAAGGAATAAATGCTCCCTATTTCCAATTTACACTTTAGTCTTTACTGGACACACACAAGGGAAATAAATATATAAAGAGAGGCTGTGTTGGGTTCTGCTGGGGACTGTTAATATCTTGGGGGCACAGCCTTAAGCCTTCTTTCAGGGGATGAGGTGTCTGGGAAAGCTTCATATAGGAGATGTTATTAGGTATAGGACCTAGAAATGAGCAGGAGCAAAAAGGTACAAGAAGACTGGGGAAGCCAATCCAAATAAAAAAAAAAAAGTGACCTTGAGCAAAGGCATGAACCCCAGGGTATTCAGAGAACAATTTGGTTAGGGTAGAATACACAGATGAAATATTTATAGAAATGAACATTGTAGCCATACAGTACAGGCTAAGCAGTCTAGAGCTCATTCTGAGAATGATAAGAGTACCAGAGAAGGTTGGAAGTATGAGAGAGACATCATCACAGTCTGCTTTATGGTAAGGTATGTGTGGGAGGGATACAGTATTGGGGCCTGGAGGCTCATGGCCTGAGTAGCAGGACTAGAGCTGCATATGGGGGTGGGCTTTGCTGGAGAAGCCCCAGTTCCTGTCTTCCCAAGCTGCAAATTTTGCACATAAGCAGGCTTTCCAGGAGGATGAGCAGTAGGGAACAGGCATGGAACTGGCCCCAAAGATCCTGGCCCTCAGCCAATCAGGTGACACTTGCTGGTGTCTGGAACCTTGTGTGAATGAAGGAAAGGGTCCTTTCCATTCCAGCTCTTGATCCTGGTAGAATTAACCACCCGTTCAGGGACTTGATATTGTGTGAAGCTCAAGCACCCAAGTGCCCTTGCTTTCTAAAGTTCTGGCATACATTCCCACATAGCTGCCAGAATAAGCTGAGCCTGAATTCAGCCCACTATCCGTGGTGCAGCTGGGCTCTCACAGGATTCAGTCACAGCCCCCATCAGGCTCAAGCCTATGTGAAGTGTCTCCCCAGCCCCTTCAGTGATCCTAGAAGAGGTGACCGTTTTCCCATGTCAGTTTGTGTCCTTCACAGTCCTCAGCCCATCACTTACATAAAAACTAACAGATCAGCAGGGGCTCATGACTCAGTCATCCCCTCTCAGCTGGCTACGGAAGCTGGATCCCAGGGACCACTACCACTCACTCTTGTTGACAACTGCAGAGCTGCAAGAATTGTGGACTCATTTTTATTTTGTCTGACCCCTTCATTTTGCAAAGGACAAAAGTATCCTAGATGAGCAGGTCACAAAATCAGGATCAGGAGAGACCTAGACCCACCCTAAACAGGATTCTTTTCATCCCATTTTTCTGAGCAAATACAAGACTAACTTTATATTTCTCAAAATAGATTTTCAGCAGAGGCCATATATGGAGACATTGTCTCTCCAAGTCTCTGAAAGTCAATCAAAATTTTAAGATTATTGGACCGCCACTAGAGTGAAAGAAACTTGGCCACCTACATCGACAAGGGTGGCAATGTAGGAAAATGAGTTTTGTTTTTTGCCCAGAGGCTTAAGTAAGTGATTACTAAAATTTTCCCTAAAAGAGAAGGAACTAAACTCTTTCTGACTTCTGCTAGAGTTCAGAATAAGGTGGGAGCCAGGACAATGGCTAAGAGCAGGGGATGGGAGGCTGGGAAGAGATTTCCTGTCTCCTTCCTCTAGGCTGCCTTTCTGGACCCTGATGTGATACTTTTGTTCTCTGCCTGCACTCAGATCTCACTGATAAGCCTCATAGCGAAGATCCTGAAATATTCTGATATGGAGTCCATCAAAGCCCTTCGGACCCTCCGCGCCCTGCGGCCCCTAAGGGCTCTGTCTCGATTCGAAGGCATGCGGGTAAGTCCTATTTCAAAAATATCTGATCTACAACATTTGGTAATTCTTACCCTTTTATGTCCTCTTTACCACTGACCCCAAAGTCTAGGCCCTACCTTGCAAAAGTCAGCTCTGTGTCTTCCTGTCTGCTCCAACTTTGGTAGTGCTGCACCTCCCAACCCTCCCGGTTCCCCTACACAACTCTTTGTGAGAACCTTCCCTTAAAGCTTCCCATAAATAGCACATCCATCGGGACTCAGACCAGTCTCTCTTCATGAAATGATCCTGATTCAAGACTCCACAACACCTGTTATCTGTCTCCGAACTCTGCCTCTTAATCTTATTGCCAAGATCTCTAAAACATCACAAGTTCTCCATCTTTCCATGGCAAATGAGTCTTTTCTCTAATGCCACATTCAAATGCAGTGCCATCTTCATATCAACACCTCAGCCACCACTCACTGAGATGCCTCTTCTCTCCAACCTGTGGCGCTGTGGAATTTTCTCTTCCACCCACCTCTTTTCTTATCCATTACCACCCTCCACCTTGCCCTTCCTCCACTGTTGACTCAAAACGGTCATCATAGTTTTGAAAACAAAAGTGGAGTTTTACAATTAACTTGCCCCTTTAGAAATGTGAGAAGCTAAAGACTGAAATGTATTTTATTTTGTATTCAAGTTCTTACTTGCTGATTTACAAATGAGTACATTTATGAATATGGATTTAGATTTCACTGATGCTTGACCACAGCATACTTTATTTACACTGTATTTTGTAAAATATAAAATTAAAGGGAATAAAGTGAAGCCCTAAAAGCCTGTATTTGCAAGTCCAATACACACACTCAGACCCCTAAGTGAATATATGTACTTGTACACTCACCCATCTCCTCCATTCTGAGGAAAGACACTAAAACCTGCCCTTGGTGAAGTTTAGGGAAGAAAGTCTACCCATCTTCAAGTACCCAAGGTCTCTGAGTCTTCTGAGTCTGAATGATTGCACTAACCTTCTTACCTTGCTGCTTCCAAAAGCCACTGGCTCCTGAAGCAGCCTGAGTGAGTACAAAAAGAATCAAGATCCAGCACTCTGGGGTTGCCAGTCCTTTTTTGTTTCCCATCAGGTGGTGGTGGATGCCCTGGTAGGTGCCATCCCATCCATCGTGAATGTCCTCCTTGTCTGCATCATCTTCTGGCTCATCTTCAGCATCATGGGCGTGAACCTCTTTGCGGGGAAGTTTGGGAGGTGCATCAACCACACCAATGGAGAATTTGATCTTGTGAACTGGACAGTTGTGAATAACATGACTGAATGTGAGAATCAAAACTATACTGGCAGCTTCTTCTGGGTCAATGTGAAAGTCAACTTTGATAATGTTATGATGGGTTACCTCGCACTTCTTCAGGTGGTGAGTCAATCATGAGATGAACTATTTCTCTTACTTTGGTCAGTAAGTGGATAGTTTAGGGTCTTCTAGAAGATGTTGCAAAGGGTAGTACTAAGTGTGATCTGAAGTCATTCTCTATTCCTACAGACGACACCATTAGGTGACCTTACTAATGAATGTGCTCTTATAGTGGTACAATTAGACAAGTCTGGGTTAAAGGCTGGGCCTCCATGGGACTGTATCAAGTGATGACTTAGAACACACCACCTGTACAAAATAGACATGGCAGATCCACATGTTCCGTGTACTCCTTCACATCATCTCCTAGATGGTGATAAGTTATATCCAATTAAATTGATTGCAATGACAGAGAATGTTGGTGATAAATGACAATCAAACTCATTCACACTTTCTTATCCCATCTCTTTCTCTTTTTTTTTTAATTAATCTGGGACTTTTTTTCCATTAAATCTATTGGTACATTTTAGGTATAAAATACATTTACATTCATCATTGGGATCTTGTACCTTTACATTATGTGTCTTGGTTCTTATTTTTTCCCCATTCCCCTGCCTTCCCTTCCCTATTTACAAAGACTTTGTTTCCATTTTTTTCCTCTTCTCATATTTTTTCCCTTCTTTCCTTTCCCCTACCCCTCCCGCTTCCCCTACTCCTTTAGACCTTTTCTTCCTATTATACAATATCAATTATACATTTTGATCCTTATTTACAGTCTCTTGCCTTCATCCCATTCATTCAGTCCTCAATTCATATAAGTGTTGACACAATTAATTACACATCTGTAATGTAGTAACCCATGAGTTCTTGCATTTCACCCTCTCTTCACATGTTCAATCAACAAAAATCCCTGAGTAGTTCTGTCATGTCAGGCACATGCTTAGTCCTAGGAGACACAGTTGGAACTGGTTCCAAGCACTGAGGCTCTTGTGATTAAAACAGACAAATACATGAATCAAAACAGCCCACCAAGTGCTATAGCAGGCTTAGGGGCGCAAGACCTGAGACTTCTTTTGTGCCTTTCATTATGCTAAAGGGCATAACAAAGACCTAGAGAATGCTAAGACTATAGAAAGGAATGTGGAGGTTTTCTACTCCCAACTTCCCCATCTTCCAAGTATATATATACCATTCTTAAATCATATGGGTGAGGTGGGAAAGTGGTTGAGAAAATGGCAGCCCTGAGATGGGGCCTTAATCCAGGGCACAGAGCAGCCTTGAAGCTGTTGGCACTATAGTCAGGCATATAGGCAGCCAGTCCATACCATATCCTGGAAGTTTCCATGTTTTTAGTGCCACTCTATTCTGGAATAGCCACATGTGGATTACTTTAAATCACCATGTGAGATTAGTCAGGACTCTTTCTCCTTTCTTCCCAAGCCCTTTTCTCCTCAAGCCCCCTTAGCTGAATGCCCTGCTCTCTCACCAGGCCACCATGGCCTGAGAAGGGTCCAGGATCGATGGAAGGGCAGACACTGAGTGGCCTCTGCTCCTTGTTTCCAGGCAACCTTTAAAGGCTGGATGGACATTATGTATGCAGCTGTCGATTCCCGAGAAGTGAGTCTTGGCCCACTGAGCCTATAGCTTTCCCCTCCATGTGCCCTGCCCATCCCAATCTGTATTTGTAATGAAGTGGAGCTGGCTTTGGTGCCAGGAGAGGCATCCATCCGGAGCCTCACACCCTCCATCCCTGCAGCAGTGTCCAGTTGGCCTCTGTTGGGTGTTTAAGCCCGCCCAGCCCATTCCCCTTCTGTGCATGCTCCTTAGGCTTCTCAAGACCTTCAACTGCTCACCACAGAGGAGAGCAGCAGATGACCCTTAAAGGCCAGTTCCTGGGAGGCCTCTTCCTGGACTAGCAGGAGCTGTATAATGAAAGCCAGACTGGGGAGGTGCTGGGGGGAAGGACCCTCTCCTGCCACTGCAGACTCTGCTGAGGCCCTGCCCTATGTCCCCGCAGCTCACCTCTGACTTCACTTCCAAACTGCATTTCTGAGTCTCTGTCTGAAAACTTTTGTTAGTCCTTCAGAGCTTACTTAGCAGTGTCCCCCAAGGTCAGGGGATTTGATGTCCCCAGGGCCACCCTCTCTGATAAGTTTTGGAAGTTTGTATGTGAATATTTCAGCTTCCTCATCCCTAGGGTTTTCTGAGGTGTAGTCTACACAGTCCTCAGAGGGCCGAAACAGGATGGCCCCAGTTGTCCACAACAATGGCCTGCTTAACTGCACCCCCTTCCTTTGCTTTTCTTCTCTTCCTGCTTATTCTCTCTCACTCCCTCAGTCCTACTTCCTGGGATAAATAACCTGTGCTGAGAGTTGGCTATAGGGTAAAACTAAACTAAGATGCCCTCCCCGCTCCCAAATTCCACAGGTCAACAGTCAGCCCAAGTGGGAGGACAACGTGTACATGTACTTGTACTTTGTCATCTTCATCATTTTTGGTGGCTTCTTCACACTGAATCTCTTTGTTGGGGTCATAATTGACAACTTCAATCAACAGAAAAAAAAGATAAGTGGTGCTCAGTGTTTCTGCCCTGTCAGTGAATCTTATACTTCCTGTCTCCTGGCCAGCCCTGGCCTCATGGCTAAAACCAACACTACTCATGGCCCTTCACACCTAACCAGAGCTTAATTTTGGCCTTGAACCCCAACCTGCCTTTTTCCCCCTGGTTTTAATCCTCACCCCTGTCTGGTTCTTGAAGTTGCAGCAGCTACTGCTAGAAGAGCAGCATGTCAGCATGGTGCCTCTTCCCTATGTCCCTACCCCGATTTCCATCCTCCTTCCCAATGTAACCTTGGCCTTCCCACCTGGACCCATGTTGCCACAGGTAACCACTTTGAGAGATTTCAACAGGGAACAAAAGGGCTCTAGCACTTGCTGTTTTGTTTGGAGCCCTGAGCCCCAAAGGACTGAGTCAGGACACCACAGGAAGGGAATAGACCCCAATGCTGGCAAAATCTCAACCTCATTTGGGATGGGAGAAAGGTTCTTGGCTCCTTGGATGATGGCTCAGTTAATAGGAACCCGATCCAGGGCCAGGGATTTAGCTCAGTGGCATCACACCTGCCTCGCAAGTGCAAGGTCCTGAGTTTGATCCCTGGTACCAGAGGAAAAAAAAGGAACCTGATCCCAGATAGCCTGTCATATTTATCACATAATATAATCACCATGAGGCCATTAAAGACATAAAACACGTTCATGTTGTCCTTCCATTTAGAACCCTTCCAACCTCTGAGGTAAGCAGGGCACTATTTTAGATTCCTGTAAACTTAGCCCCTGAGAGAACAGGGGGCTGTCTGAGTCACACTGAACAGCATTGCCTTCGACATCACACAAACCTGGGTTTGCCTTCCTGACTCAATCACCAGCTGGACAGATGATACCAACAATGTTTCAGACCTCCCTGAGTCTGTTTTCTCATCTGTTAAATGGGGTTAATAATACCTATCCTCAGTAGCATAGTGAGAGGTAAGTAAACCTCTGTACACAGAAAGAGCACCTTCCTTAGGCTGAACACACAGTGGGCAATAGATTCTAAGTAGATTCCATTATAATTTACAATGCGTATTCAGTGGAGCAGGCATCGTACTTATAACAAATCCTCTGGCAGGGTCCTGGGCCTTCAAAGAGGGCAGGAAGCCTGTGAGAGCCCCAAAAAGTCTCAGCAAGACAATACCAATGACTGTCACCACTGCCTAGGGCTTTGAGATCACCCAAGCAATCCTTTCTCCCATTTACAGATAAGGAAACTGAGGCCTAGAGACAGAGTTGGCCATGTCATGTGATAGAGTGACATGAACCAGTAATCACACTGGGCTGAGAAACTACATCTGTGGATTCCTTTCCCAGAATTCTTAGTATGGCTCTAGCTAGAGCTCACCTACTCACTGCCCCATCCCTGCCAGTCTCCACTAAGACGTCCCTCCCAAAAGACCCTTTGTGTCTACAGATTTTCTGAAATCTCACCACCTGACAAATATCCCATTTCCCCAGCATTTGCAGTAACTAATTTAAACAAGCATGCTACTGAAATGGCCCTTCAAATTATGTCAGGAAGTAAAAGATATGGGTTTGAATGAAGTCCAAAGGGTCCTACAGAAAACTGACACACTGCATCTCAAAGGAGGAAGACATCTTTAATGGTGTAATATATGGCACAGTAACACAGAGGCAGTGCAACTGGCAGGGCTCAAGCAAACCAAAGGTCCTAAAAGGCCAAGTACAAGGCACTAACTGTCCTCAGCTGCTCCTCTCCAGAAAGACCTGAGACCCTGTGTTCCCGAGTCTTTGCTCTAGAGGCCCTGAGGAAAGCCCTTGCACCCTGGCAAGGCCTGTGTCTCTAGAAGCCCACTGAATTTAACTGGGATGATCAGGCTGCATGCATGGCTCGGATCTGAACTGGCACAGATCTTGACCTTGATCCCTGGCCCCAAGCCTTCCCACACTCTGTTCAGGGAGTATCTCCAAGATCCTGGAGAGCAGAAACCAGCTTTGCTTCAGAGACTCAAGCAGGGAGTACAGCATGGGCTCTTTTCTACTGCTATGTCATGAATTGTGACACCCAGGAAAGGTACTCCTTGATCCTCAGCTTTCTGCAGAGGAGAGGAGGTTGACATGCTCCTTCCCATACAGGATGCTTTGATTTGAGTATCCCTGGGGGGATCCTGTTATTTTAATAACAACGTGCCTTTCTCCTGCACTTAGGGGGCCAGGACATCTTCATGACAGAGGAGCAGAAGAAGTACTACAATGCCATGAAGAAATTGGGCTCCAAGAAGCCCCAGAAGCCCATCCCTCGGCCCCTGGTGAGTTCCCCTCTAGCAGAGCATATGTGTGTGGGCAGCTTGTACCTGTGCTGGATGGTTGAGTTTGGTATGAGTGTGATGAGGGTTCCCAGGCCCAAGCAATGAGAAATTTAAATGAAGCAATTCTCATCTTCTGGAATGAAAATAACCCCTAAGATGCTTCCAACAAGACTGTGTAAAGAAATACTGACCTCCCCCGCCCCCGCCTCAAAATGTTAGGTTCCAGCACAGGTTTGGGAGCAGGTCAGGTTAAATCATATTGAGGGTGGACAGCGATGGGATGTTTGTGTAGTTATGCATTATGATTCAGGTTGCCACCACCTTTAGACCAGCCCTACTTTCTACCTCATGCCTATAGGTAGACTAAAGAGGAAAAGGCCGGTGCGCACTCCCCTGAGATCCAAGACACAGTCATGGTCACTGTCCAGTGACCCAATAGGAACTCTACTGAAGTTTAGAGATTGGCCAAAATTAGAGTCAGATTCCACTTTGATTCCTTTTTTTAAATAAAGACTTCAAGAATCATGCCCTTTTAATTCCTCTATTAAGTGTAGCTCCCAAATTATATATGACATCTCTAAGTTCTGCTCAGCCCTCTGCCCAAAGATGAAAACATCAAACCTCTGGGCAGCAGCACACTGGGACCCTAACACATCCATACATACACACCACTCCTTACCCTCAGTGAAGCCTGGATTCTAAATGTTCATCCATAGCCAAGGGTAAGGGTGCCACCAAACCGGGAGATTTTTTTTCCTATAACATTCCCTGCTTTAGAAATCACTAAAAGCAGGTTTCACACACTCCACTTTATAGGAAAATAATGGGCTCTAGAATATCACTTCATCAATCACCTACTTCATCATCTCTGAGAGCAGCAAGGGTTACAAAGATGTGATTCCTGCCCAAAAAAGCTGCTGCACTCCCTCAAGTCAGAGCATCCAGGGCATACTTGATGCCTAGATGCTTGCTGATGCTGTTGCCTGCTCTGTTTAATTATAAGTCATGTGATGAGATGAATGGGCTTTTTTCACCATTTTCAGTGATGAAATAGAAGGGTTTGGTGGCTCAGCAGTCCTCCTCCCATCCAGGGAAATGTGATCCAGAAGCCATGCATGGAGCCAGGCCCACTTGGGTCTGATTCTCTGCTCAAACTCACCAGGGCAGCAACCCACCCCCAGCATGAGCAGAAGGTGGGGATCAGCTTCCTCACAGCACTTCTCCCTCCTCTTGCTTAGCAGTTCTTGGAAGCTCCCTGGTGGGACAACAGGTTTTTCTCCTCATGGACACTTATACAGAACCCTCCATATAGCATACATTTAGTACATGCCTATTTTATAGAATTAAGTATAATCAAACTTGGTAGGGTTACTTTAGAATTTTGAGGTATGGTTAATTCAGAGCTGCCCATTCTGTCTTCCATTTATTCACCAATTTATTGAGCACCTATTTTATAACAGATATTAAGGATGAAACAGTGAGCAAAATAAACAAAGTTCCTGCCCTTGTAGTGATCATAAGCCCATGGCCAAGACAAATAATTAGCAAAAAACACACATACGAGTTGGAGAAATTGGCAAGGGATAAAGACTGAGGTAAAAGGGAAAGGGTGCCTAGGACTGAGTCTTGAAGAGCTCTACTGTCTAAAAGTTGGATGAAGGAGACTAGAACAGAGCCACCTAAAAGGCAAGAAAAGAAGCCGGAAAGTATGGCATGATAGAAACCAAGAAAGGATAATTCCAAATTAAGTATCCTTGAATTTAACATCATGGAGGTCATTAGTGATCTTGTGAGAACCATTCCAATGGCAGGATAAAAAGCTCTGTTGGAGTTATTTGAGGAGTGAATGGGAGATGGTGATTGTACACAATTCTTTCAAAAACTTTAGCTATGAAACTGAGAAGAGATCTAGAGTGGTAGCTGAAAGGAGATCCAAGGCTCAGATCAGGAAAAGCCATGTCACTAGAAATTTACCTAAAGAACTTAAAGATGAGTCACTCATATGGACACTAAAGATGCTCGAGATAATAGCCCAAAGTGGGCAAGTTTGGCCACAAACCTGACTCGTCAGGAATTAAGCAGAAAGACCAGAAGACTGGTAAGTGACAGTAAAGAGGAGGTGACAGTGTGCCAGCTGGAGGATGCAGCTTTAGAAGGAGAGGGATTTTACAAGACACAGAGGGGAAAAGTCATAGCATTGAACTTAATTATATATTCAGCAAAGTAACTCAAATCAATAATTTTGCAAGCAGTTCTTGAACTCTTGCTATGTACAGAATACTACAGGAACACAAAGATAAGAAAACATGCCCTCACCCTCAAAGCATTCATTGCCCAGTAGAGAAGAGTACATGAAATGCTAGAACTCAAGATGGGCCGTGAAGGCTGTGGGAGCCAGAGGTCCAGAGCAGCACGGTGTAACACGATTGAGGGAAACTCCCGGGATGGAGTGAGGCTTAAGAGAGGTGGATCTCTCAAGACCGTCAGAATTTGGAAAGCCTAAAAACGTTACAAAAGGAGCATTGCAGATGGAAAGAGAGCATGGCCTAAGACAAAGGATGTGCTTGGTGAGTTCAAGAGGCTGAGAGAGGTAGTAAAGACTAGAACTAGGACAACGAGGTAATCAGGTAAAAGTGAGATTTGAGAAGGTCTAAGAACAGGATGTGGCTTCTGTTTGGCTGTGAGGAGACAAGAGGAACAGACTTTTAAAACTCATGTATAGAGAACTCATACTTCCAGATGTTTCTTTCTTTTTTTTTTTTTTTTTTTGTTTCTTTCTTTGCTTTGGGGATCAAGGTGATGCTTGCTTCAAGGAATGAATTCAGGAGTATTGCTTCCCTTTCAATTTAATTGAAGAGTTCTTGTCAAACCATGGCTAGTTCTCTGGAGAGGACTGTTATAAAAGCCTGAGCCTGGACTTTTTTTTTTTTTTTTTTGTTTCTTTCTTTTTTTTATGTTGGCCCAAAGGTCCTGATGCAACCACCTCTTGTTTTCTCAGAACAAGTACCAGGGCTTTCTCTTTGACATCGTGACTAGGCAAGCTTTTGACGTCAGCATTATGGTCCTCATTTGCCTCAACATGATCACCATGATGGTGGAGACGGACGACCAGAGTAAAGAAAAGACAAGAGTTCTAGGCAAAATCAACCAGTTCTTTGTGGCTGTATTCACGGGCGAGTGTGTCCTGAAGATGTTTGCCTTAAGGCATTACTACTTCACCAACGGCTGGAACGTGTTCGACTTCATCGTGGTTTTCCTCTCCATTGGGAGTGAGTGTGTGGCCAAGCAGTAGGGAAGCTCAGCCTCTGCTTGGGGTTGTTTGGGCTGCTTTTTTGTTAAACCAAGGGACAAACAACAAACTTTTAAAAATAATGTATGTTAGAAAAGCTCAGTGTGCAGCCTTCCAAGAGCAGCAGATTTAACATCCCCCTGAGATGCTCTCCTGGTAAAGTGAAGGGTCTCTTTGGTCCTCTCTATGCTGCTGGGAAGTTTTCAGTCATCTGCCAAGTGATAGCCCATTACTAGAACCTTGGCAGCTGGTGGGGAGCAGTTACTCCTTCTGAGAACTTGCTACTGCAGACCATAGCATTTCCAATGGCCCTTACTATGGCTTTGAAGGAGGGAGTGGATAGTATTTTGTGAAGTGACTCATAAAATACTTTCTAGGATAGAAGATCAGTTGCCAACAGAGTGAGGAAAGTCTGGAAATAGATTCTTCAAAGAAGATTCTTAAACTTAGGATCTGGCATTAAATATCTATGTAACTATCCTCTTAGGGAATATGAATGTGTGATTTTTTTTAAAGTCAAGGGATTGATGCTAAGAGAGCAATGCTGTGAAGTCCCATTCAGATTATTGTTGAATGAAAAATCTAGTATTTGGGGTGAAATGATGTTCAGAGAAAATGAAGAGCCAGAGGCTAATGTGGGGAATTGAACCATTATAACTAAGTACTGTCTGAGTTCTGAGCTCTGGGCTGGGATCCATGAATCTTCACAGCAGCCCTGTGAAACAGGTGTGTATGGTCCCTCATCTTATACATGTAGAGTTGAATCTCAGAGATTAAGAATATTATGCAAGGTCACACAGTTTCTCAAGGGCAGGGCTGATTTTAGACTAGGCGAAGTTCTTCTATTGAATCAGCTGCCTCTCCAGCAACCACGAGACCATACCTGGACTTCCTGTGGTTTAACTGAAGTTTGGCCCTGTAAAAACCAAATCTCAAATCACCAGCTTCATTTTACATTATAAATATATTCTGATCCATTATATCCTGACCTGTTTACTTTTTTGTGTCAGGGTATAGCTGGATATTTAATTTCCCATTGATTTACTATGAAGAGCTCACAGCATCTGAATACTACTTGGCAACATTTAATCAATCTTCCCACCCTAGTGGAGAAACAGCCTTGGGTTGTGTCTATTTGTCTGAGGGGTTTAAATTTGTTTTGGTACATTTTGCTATTGCTTTTGTTTCTTTGTTTTTTATGCATTAAGTTTATCAGTACATTTTAGGTATACAATATAATGACATTCATCATTGGGAATTAGTACCTTTACATGATATATCTTGCTTCTTATTTTTCCCCCTTCCCCTGCCCTCCCTTCAACCCTTCTATCCCTCCCTATTTACAATGACTTTGTTTCCATTTTTTCCTTTTCTCATATTTATTCCTTTCCTTTCCCCTGTCCCTCTTCGCTCCCCTTCCCATTTGGACCTTTTCTTCCTATTTCACATTATCTATCATACACTTTGATCCTTATTTATACTTTCAGTTTCTCACACCAGAGAAACTACTCAGTATTTATATATGTGTGTCCTATTTATTTCGCTTAGGAGTATGGCCTCAGTGTATATCCATTTAGCTATAAATGTCTCTAGTCTCTCATTCTTAGTGGCTGAGTAGTACTCCATTGTATATAAAAAATACCTTCTTTATCCAGTCTCCAGTTGATAGGCAATTGGGCTGCTTCCAAGTTTTAGCTCTTACAAACTGTGCCACTATAAACGGGTGCACATATATCACTGTAGTATGAATTTTTAAATTCTTTTCAGAAGATACCCAGCAGGGGAATAGCTGGGTCAAATGGGACCTCTAATCCGAGTTTTTTGAGGTATCTTCATACTGATTTCCACAGTGGTTGCACCAGTCTACACTCCCACCAACAGTGGAGAAGGGTTCCTTTTTCTCCACAGCCCTGCTAGCATTTGTTATTGGTTGATTTCTTGATAGCAGCCATTCTTTCTGGAGTGAGGTGGAATCTCA
>NW_004624731.1:2351557-2375165 GCF_000247695.1 Heterocephalus glaber
ATGTGATTTGTTTCTTTTCTCTAACTGCTTGTAGAATTTTGTTCTTCTGTTGGGTTTCTGGAATCTTAACTATTATATGCCTAGGTGTAGATTTTCTTGGTCATGGTTAGTTGGAGTCCTATATGCCTCACTTATCTGTATATCAAGTTCTTTTCCCCTGCTTGGGAAGTTTTCTGCCATTACTTCCGTGGACAGTTTTTTATGTCATTTGCACTCTCTCTTGTTTCTTCAATGACTCTGATCAGTCTTATGTTATTCTTCTTTGCAACATCTAGGAGCTGCTGGATTGATTTCTCATGTTCCCTTACTATTTTTAAGAAATCTTTCTTTTTCTGGTCACTAATCACAATCCTGTGTTCTATATCTGAAATTCTGTCCTCACATTGGCTCATTCTGGTGCGTAAACTTTCAATGGAGTTTTTAATCTCCTGGATATCTGTTTGCATCTGTTTTTTGTTTTTTTGTTTTTGTTTTTGTTTTTGTTTGGTACCAGGGATCGAACTCGGGACTTTGCACTTGCAAGGCCGGTGGTGGAACCACTGAGCTAAACCCCCAGCTGTGTTTGCATCTGTTTTATGGCTTCCATTTGTTTCCTATGTTGGGATTCCATCATGTTCCTTAGCTCCTCTATTTTTTAATCTGTGTCTGCTCTAGATTTATTAATCATGTCTTGCACTATGGACACAATCTCTGTTGTTATCTGAGAAATTGTTTCTGATTTTGTTTTTTCCAGATTCTCTTTCATTGCCAATTCAGGGAGTCCAAGTTGTTGGGTTTCAGATTGTTCCATCTCATTGGCCCTTGGGGTTGCCTTTGGCGATCTGGAAGACTGGTTTGAGTCTTGTTTAGGTGTCTTCTCATTTCAACAAATGCAGTCTGCTGCACCTTTATTGTGGTGACTCTTTGCTCTCCCAGTGGTCTTCAGTTCTCAACAAGCCTCAGAGGGGCCTTCTCTCTACTCCTCATCACTGTGCAATTCCTGGTTTCAGAATGATGGCCTTCTGGATCCCTGCACTGGGCTCTTGTCTGGGCAGAATTTTGGCTGGGTCATGCCAGCCTATGTAGCTGTTGTTCAGGTATGCTTTTAGCTGGGAGCTGTGCACCAGAGTCACTGGTGTCTGGGTGAACTTCTGGCTGGGGCCTGCTTGCACTTCCCAATGGTACCTGGTTGGGCCTCTGGCTGGGCCTGCATTGCTGAGCCACTGGTATCTGGGCAGGACTCTGGCTCTATGCAGCTATTGTCTGGACAGGATTCTGGCCTCTATTGTGTTTTTTTTTTAATACCTCTTTATTGGGTAAGACTGTCCTATATGAAGCTTTGTATATTTCATATGTACACCTGGATGTTTGGGGACATAATATATGCCCATAATAATATCACCATAATAAGTACCATACACATATCCATTACTTTCACAAGCTTTCTTCCACCCTGTTTTGTTAGTCAGTTAGTTATAGACTGCTAAGGACACCTGATCTATCTTCTTAGGCTTATTTCTCTTAGAAAAATGGGAATT
The DNA here is from genome assembly GCF_000247695.1 of Heterocephalus glaber. The sequence goes on from NW_004624731.1 coordinate 2,353,075, forward strand.
TTTGTTGTTGATTGGTGGCTTGCTTTTGTTTTGCTTTGATGGCTTCCCAAAATGAGATATGCTAAATGATTTCTTTATTTTGTATTAGAGAAAGGAGCTTACTTATATAATTTCCCATATCAATAACATGGAAATAAAATCTAACCAGAGTATGATGAGGACACCTGTGATGGTCCCAGCAGCTTGATCTACTGGGCAGAAATCCCTGATAGAAACAGTTGGAAAATAAACAGAACCTACCTATCGGTCTTTCTATCCTCCCTTCCTTTCTCTCTTTCTCTTCCCACTAGAAGGACACTAGAGTATCAAATTGTTACAAGTATGAGAACCTATGCTTCCCTGAAATTGTGTCATGGGAAAACTAAAATTAAGATGTAGACCAGTTGTCTGGCAGAAAATTTTGGTAGTATATAGACACATAATGTACCCATATTATGGGAAAATGTCCCAGCTAAACTGGACTTTAAGAATTCTCACAAATATTTTATAACCCAAAATTATAATGATTTTCCAAGGCCTTCCCATTCCTTTCCTTCTTCCAACACAGCACCACCACAGCACATGACATATGCTCATGTGCATATGAGAAAAGGCAAATAGGGGAACAGGGCCAAGGAGTGAGAGCTTGATACTACACCATCAAATACTCTTTTCCCCAAAGGCTTTGCCTAATTCTTGGGAGCTTTGGTCCAAATAAGCCTCCATAGGTCCATAAGACTAAGCTTCATATTAAATCTCATATGCAGAGACAGATACATTCATCTTTCCAATCTTTTTCATAGTTAGGGTTGAGGATAGTAACTGACCCTAAAAAAGCCCATTTCCTGGCCCTCACATAGAGTTAAAACACAGCTGGAAATGAAAGAAACAAATTAAAGCCATTGTGCCAACATCTGGCCATTCAAAGCCACTCTGCTTTAGCTGTCAGCAAGTTGCCCAACTCCTAGGCCCCTTTATAATTAATACCAAGCTCCATATAATTATCTATGAGACAATGTGCCAGGATCTGAGTCAGTCTTCATAGTAGGAAGTAGGGAGATGAATGACAAGGGTCCTGGCCTTCCCAGGGCACACAAGACCAAGAAGAAAGAATAGGCATGACCAAAGGCTACAGTCTCAGAAAAGATCAAGATCTGTGTCATATTGGATATATAGTATTGTGACATGTGGAACCTGGCTGAAGTAGATGTAAAAAATAGGGTGGGCCATGAAGATTGGATAATAAGAAGATAGAGGGAAAAATAAGAACATGGTAGGGTTACTTGAGAAGAAAGATAAATGAAATTGACATTTGCTAAATGATACCTTGTACTAACCACCAAGCCAGGCTAATAGGGCTCAGGATCCTTGATTATGAATGCCCAAGTGGAAATCCATACCAACAAAAAAAAAAGACATGTCACAGCCATGGCTTGCTGTGGATTATGGTTGGAAATACTGATTAGATATTTTTTCCCTTCTTTCAAAGGTTTGATATTTTCTGCAATTCTTACATCACTTGAAGGTTACTTCTCCCCAACGCTCTTCCGAGTCATCCGCCTGGCCCGAATTGGCCGCATCCTTAGACTGATCCGGGCAGCCAAGGGGATCCGTACGCTGCTCTTCGCCCTCATGATGTCCCTGCCTGCACTCTTCAACATAGGGCTGCTGCTCTTCCTTGTCATGTTCATCTACTCTATCTTTGGGATGTCCAGCTTTCCCCATGTGAAGGAGGAGGCTGGCATTGATGACATGTTCAACTTCAAGACCTTTGCCAACAGCATGCTGTGCCTCTTCCAGATCACCACATCAGCTGGCTGGGATGGCCTCCTCAGCCCCATCCTCAACACAGGGCCCCCCTTCTGCAATGGCACAAGAGGAGACTGTGGGAGCCCAGCTGTGGGCATCCTCTTCTTCACCACCTACATCATCATCTCCTTCCTCATCGTGGTCAACATGTACATTGCAGTGATTCTGGAGAATTTCAATGTAGCCACAGAGGAGAGCACAGAGCCCCTGAGTGAAGATGACTTTGACATGTTCTATGAGACCTGGGAGAAGTTTGACCCAGAGGCCACCCAGTTCATTACCTTTTCTGCCCTCTCAGACTTTGCAGACACCCTCTCTGGCCCTCTGCAAATCCCAAAACCAAATCAGAATATATTAATCCAGATGGACCTGCCCTTGGTCCCTGGAGATAAGGTCCACTGCCTGGACATCCTTTTTGCTTTCACCAAGAAGGTGCTGGGAGAATCTGGGGAGTTGGACACTCTGAAAGCAAATATGGAAGAGAAATTTATGGCAACTAATCTTTCAAAGGCATCCTATGAGCCAATAGCAACCACCCTCCGGTGGAAGCAAGAAGACATTTCAGCCACTGTCATTCAAAAGGCCTACCGGAGCTATATGCAGCATCACTCCTTGGTACTCTCCAACTCCTCTGGTGTGCCTAGGGTTGAGGAGGATGCTGAGTCACTTCCAGATGAAGGTTTTGTTGCATTAATGGCAAATGAAAATTATGTGCTCCCAGATGAATCTGAAACTGCATCTGCCACATCTTTCCCACCATCCTATGACAGTGTCACTAGAGGCCTTAATGGCAGAGTCAACATGAGCACATCTAGCTCAATGCAAAATGAAGATGAAGCCATGAGTAAGGAGGCAACTGCCTCTGGACTTCAGTGAGGACATGCTATCATGGACTTGTCCAGTTCTGGTCTGTCCTTCCGCTGTGATAACAGTTTCTCACTACAGATGGAACCTAGCTACAAGCTCATCAATGCATGCCGCTGACCGTAATGTCAGAACTGGACAGATAATGTAGGTGGTGCCCATTTTGAAAGATCTCCATGAAAATGGGAGCCAGAAGGCATGATGTCCACTTTGACTTCCCTTCTCAATTTGAATAGCAGATGCTGAGTTCTCTTACTTTCCATAAAATATCACTGGTCCATTTATTTTGTGACCAGAGATTTTATCTACCAAGACAAATTCTCAGGACCAGAACTTCCAAAGATATATGGCAAGAACATTGCTGAAAGCCTAATGTGGTATTCTTTGAAACACCACACAGAGATTGGTGATGTTATTTAGGATTTTGCATGATTGCATGCTGAGAGTTACTGAACAACTTCTCCAGCTCAGGGTAACACCTGTGTTCTATGTAATGGAGCACCTTTGAGATATCAATTAAAATTAATATTTTTAAAGGTATTTCAAGACCAATGTTAAATCTTAAAACATCTTTTTATTTTTTCATTATTTTATGATGCTAACATGTTCCATAGAATCACTTCTCCCTCAATTTCAGTTTCCTGATATTTTGCAGTTTGAGCTTGAGACTAGGTAAAGAAGGAGGAAACACTGTTTTCAGAGCTAGATGGACTGGTTTTAATCTTAGTTCTTCCACTATAAACTTTTCCCTATAAACTTGTTTCCCCAGTTGTAAAATTGGTAGGAGTAGGAGACAAAATGGGTGTCTTGTCCTCAATTTTCATGTTGTAGAACTCAGTGGAGCCCTGCCCCATTTAGATAGGGAAAACACCCTGTATTCGGCCAGATCTTTCTGCTATGAGTCTAACAAGGTAGTCTTTGGATACATTCCAGAGTCTGTTTTACATCTCATAATCAGACTTTAAGGAGTAGGGTTTTCACATTCCCCTGGGGCCAAAACTCCATAATTAGTGTAATAAAAAGAAAAGAGAAATTTTAAGAGAGATAATTCAGTAGATAAAAGGTATGGCCAGTAGTGTTTTTCATTCATCCTATAAATGTTATTATGAAAATATTATATGGCAAGCATTGTGCCAAGGACAAGAAATAAAGTAGGAGTTAAGCCCCAAAAGATGAACTGAATTAGTGTAGTGTATGGAGTAAGGGTTGTCAGGAGAGTATATTCAGGCCAAAGGCACATCACAGGTCTTGATAAAAGGATAGCAGAATTCATACGGCAACATAAAATATAAAGAATGTCAATGACAGCCGTGAACCTCCATAAGTACTTGGGAAATTCCCAGCCACAGTCACAAAGATCAGATCAATCCACTGGATATATATTTGATCACTTTATAGACTTGTCCAAGGATACAGTTATAAAGGGTAGAGGCTAACCCACCTCATGTACCTCATGGATGCAGATTTCCTGAGGCTTTACTCTTATTTCTCTGTCACTGTTGGTCCATCAGAGGAAAAAGGCTTTCGTCAAGATGTTTGTTGGAGTTTGCCAGCACCCACAGATGCAGATTAGTATGATGATGAAAAAACAGCAGAGGGCCCAGGCCATCTCAGCACAAACCAGCTATTCTCTGGATATCTCCTTTGTACCTAAAAGATGAGGTCAACCAGATGGCCCTTCCTCCCTAGTGCCACTGAACCAAGGACATTGACTTGTAGTTTCTTCAGTATCTAAATCCCATGGAGCCAATAAAAAAGCCATCTGAAATGATTCCAAAGTGTTTATAAGACAGAAAGCTTGGGAAATGGTTTACTTTTAAAGCACAATGTAGAAGAATTAAATGTGCCCAACCATCAAACTAGTTATACCAAGGAAATGATATTATTCTCAAAGGTATTCTAATCACATTTTCTGCCCCATGATGTGGGTTGAATTGTGTCTCCCTAAAAGATATATTGATGCTTCAGCCCATGGTACCTGTCAATGTGACTTTGGAAAGAGGGTATTTGCAGGTATAATAAATTAAGATGAAGTCTAGCTTAGGGAAGGTCCTAATGCAATAATGAAATTTGGACATAGAAAGGAAAATACCATACAAAGGGAGGGAAGAAGGGAGAGGAGGAGGAGAAGGGGGGGAGAGAGAGAGAAAGAGAGAGAGAGAGAGACCGCTTGGTGAAGACAGATGTAGCTGGAAGCTAAGGAGTCACCAGGAGGCATGGAAGGCAAGAATTCTCCACTGGGGTCTTCAGAGACCACAGAGCCCACACTGATACCTTTTTTTAAATTTTAGACATCTAGCCTCTAAAACTGTAGAAGAATAAACTTCTATTATTGTAAGCCACATGACTGGAGGGAAATTGTTACAACAGCACTAGGAAACTAATACAGCCCACAATTTTGTCACACAGATGCATTTCCAAATTAAAATCAAAACTATTTAAAAAGGGATGCATCACATGTTACTCAGAGTTTTTAGAAAAGTTTCCAATGCAAATGCAAGATTATGTCTTGGAAATTTTACTAGCTCCAGTTCCAAAGTTTAGTTCATGGTCTAATTTACAAGGTAGGAACTAGATTTCCAGGGGATCTGAATGTACAGGGCAAATAGAAAGCCAAAGCTGGGGGCCGGGGATTTAGCTCAGTGGTTTTGCCGCCTGCTGTGCAAGCACAAGTTTGATCCCAGGTACCTAAAAAAAAAAAAAAAGAAAGCCAAAGCTATCTCAGCTAACTCACCAACAGGTGATAGCCCTAGAATCTCTCTGGCCCAGAACATGCAAGGATGTCTTAGCTGTGACAGCAGACACAGAACAGTGGTGTTAAATTTTGTAAATATCTGGCACCTACATGTTCTTTATACTTTCACCATATGGATGAATAATGTATAGCAAAGAATATTCAGGGACATTCAGTAAACACATAAGGATAAGCATAAGCAGAGCCTTGATGTGATAAAACATGCTTTAAAACAAAAAGTCACTTACCTAAGTGCTGAGGATGCAAAATTAGACAGATCCTCAATCTGGAGCTGAACACAGGTTCAGATTTTTAAATAAATAATTCCAAGATTTCCAAGATTATTTAAATCATTTGTCCCACTAAAAACATTAATAATGCTGGATAAACACCAGACAAGAATAACACGTAAGTTGGGAGGACCTGAGTAGAGTATCATAAAGTTCTGTTGCTACACAGAAGGAAATTAAAAATTTTTATTATTAGACTTGTGAGAAATGCATGACTTAGTTACGAGAGTTGCTACTAACAAAACAGAGGGCCAGGGATTTAGCTCAATGGTTCTGGCACCTGCCTCACAAACCCAAAGTCCCGAGTTTGATCCCTGGTACCAAAAAAAAACTAACAAAACAGAAACAGAGTATACAATTTCCAAACTAGGATGTGGGGTAGGAGGTGAAATACTAGAAGAAATTAGTCAAACAAAAGTAAAGTTTAAAAAGGGGGGGATAAATGAGAAATACAGAACAAGAGGAAAAAGAAAAGACAGAGTATTTCAATAATGTAACATATTTGAACACAAGTATATCAGTAAATACATTAAGTGCAAATGGATTAAGTGCTCCAAAATATAAACAAATGATGTCAGGCAGGGGCCAGCCATTGTACATACCTGTAATCCCTGCACTCTAGGTGGCTGAGGCAGGAGCCTGAGTGCAGCCTGAGCAATTTAGCAAGACCCTGTCTCAAAATAAAACATGAAGGGGCATGTAGTTCACGGCAAAGGCCCTGGATTCAGTCCCCAGTGGAAAAAAAAATTTCAGGCAGGATTTTTAAAATTCAAATAAATGATGTTATGATGTTTATAGAAAGGTACAACCTAAAACCTAAGGTTACCAAAAAGGTAAAAATGAAAAATAAAATAGAAAAAGATATACCATGTAAATATTAACCAACTGCAAAATACATATTAAAGTATATGTGCTGCCGAGGCGAGCATTAAAATACATATTAAAGTACTTAGGGAACATTTACAAAACAGTCCATTCGCTTGGCCACAGAATAGATTCAAAAAGTTTTAAATGGATTAAAACATACAGTGTATATTTTCAGACCATAACTCAATTTAGCTGAGATCCAACAGCAGAAAGAAACAGACTCAAACATATATATGGACACTTAATATATGATAAGTATGGGGGAGCACTGCAATGAGGAAAAGATGGTCTTTACAGAAAGGATAGTGAGACAACTTTTTTCCAAAGGAAAAGAAAAATTAGACTCTGTGACAGCTAAGCTGGATTGTCAACTTGATCAGCTTGAGAACCACCCAGGGAATTAGTAAAGCACACTTCTAGTATGACTAGAGGGTGGCAGGTAATGGAGGCATGAGCTTGGGTACTCTATCTGATTCCTAGCCCTATCCTCTCTGGTATACTTTACAACCAACTGTGTTTCCTGACCATTATGAAGTGAGTGACTCTGCTCCAACACATCCTTCCGCCATGATGTTCCTGCCTTGGAGCCAGCCTATGAACTGAGCCCTCAGAAACTGTGATCCAAATTAAACCTCTCCTCCTCTAAGTTGCAGGTGTTGAGTATTTTGTCTCAGCAATGGGAAAGCTAACCAATAGAGGCTCCTGCTTAAAACCATACTCAAAAATTAATTCATTCCGGATATATCTAAATGTAAAAGGCAAAATCTATAAAGCTTTTAGGAGATAATAGAGGAAAATGTCTACATAACTGTCCAATAAAGAAAAGATGAGGAATTTGACTACATTAAAATCTAGAACAACAATTCATTAAAATGTTACCATTAAAAGTAAAGTAGCAAGCTAAAAGGTATAAGAAAATATTTGAAACAATTTTAGGAGCAGAAAGTGAAATTCAGTGGTAGAGTGCTTGCCTAGAAGACATAAGGACTTGGGCTGGATCTCAAGTACTGAAAAAATAAAACAAAACTATATCCAACAGAAGTCTAATATTCAAAGATTTTTTATTAATTTCTACAAATCAATATAAAATAGACAACACAACAGAAAACATAGCAAGAGACTGGAAGCATTTCATAAAAGAATAAATCTGAATAATTAATAAACATATAAAAGGATGCACAACCTAATTAATAATCAGGGAAATATGCAAATCAAAACCACAGAGAAATACCAACATTCATCTATAGGATCTGCAAAAATTTTAGAATATAAAAAGTACCAAGAGAGCAAGGGATTCAGCTCAGTGGTTCCGCCGCCTGCCTCACGAGCACAAGGTCCTAAGTTCAATCCTTGGTACCAAAAAAATTAAAAAGTTTAAAAAAATAGAAACTACCAAGAATTGGCAAATATGAAAAGTGCAAGAATTTATATACACTGCTGTAGAGAGTATAAACTAGCACAACTATTTTGGAAAATAGTTTACCTGTACCTAGAAGAGTTGAAGTTACATAAACTCACGACTCGGGGGTTCCATCCTTAGGTACAAAATCTAGAGAAACTCATGAATATAAGAAGTAAGAGGGACGTACAAGAAGATATCTCATGGATATTGTTCATGATGGACACAAATTAGAAACAACTCAATGTCCATCCTCAGTAGAATAATTTAATACATTTTGGCCTCTTTTTAAATGAAATTTTTGTGCAGTAATGAAAATAAATGAGAAGTAGCCTCATACATATCTATAAATGAATCTTACTATCATAATATTGAATGAAAGGACCCAAACCCAAAACCATTTCTATCATATGACTAAATGAGGTTCAAATACCAGCAAAATTAAACTGCATTGTTAGGAATGCCAAAGGAAAAGCAAGGATTGCTTGTTATGATGAGAGTCAGGGCAGAGGCACCACTAGGGGTAAGGAGTTGCTTGTGACTGAGCATTAGCAATGTTCTAATTACTTGTCTACATGGCTCCCTTTATTAATATTGTCTTTATAATTGTGTGTTAAGTTAAACACATTTGTCTAATGCATTTCCTGTGAATATGTTCCATTTCACAATTTCAGAACTAAGAAAGAAACTTAAAAATGGCTTGGCTTACATTCTCCTCCCGCTGCACAAAAGTAATTACTATCTGCTACTCTCAGCCATGGAATTTACATCTTGAACTTGGGTCATCTGAGCTGAGTTGTGAAGAAAGTAGTAGGAGTTCAGTAGTGGGTGATCTTAAAAAGAAATTCTAAAGAAAGAGAATAACAATTGCACTTGCCATAGGAAATGTGCCAGTGGGTGAACAGTTTGGGAGCTATTGTGGAGGAAAGAACAAGGGGAGTGAGCAATGGGGGCCAAAGGTTTGTGTCCCTCTGACTTACTTTGGATGGTATGGTGAGTGATATTAAAACCTTAAACAACCCGCCTGGCACAGGGCCCCAACCAGTTAGCAAAGACTAGCCATACTGCTGACCCAGGCTATGGAGAGCCCTGCTGTACCAGACACTAAGCCTTAAGTGACCGGATTATGCGGACACCTGGAGGGGAGCCTCAGGAGGGACTGGACTGCTGGGACAGAGAAGGAGGAGATCACTTGAAAGGCCTGAGGCAGCAGCTGTTTACTAATCAGTACAGAGATAGCTCATTATACCTTTGCACACTGACCACATCTTAAAGGCCTTTTTGCAAGTGATAAAATCCCAACCCAAATTTGTTCATGAGAAAAAAAGAAATAAAATATTTTCACCACTAAACAGGAAACCCAGAGATGCAGCTGGATTCAGGAACTCAAAGGATACCATCTGCCCCTCTTGACTCTGCTTTCCTCTACGTGGGCTCCAATCTCAGGCAAGTTCTCTCCATGTGGTGGCAAAAATGGCTCTGCAAATTATTTGAGTCTGCGATCTCAGGCTGGAAATAAGATTCTCTTCCAGTAATTCCAAGGGGTTCCTTTTCCTAAGCAAATATTGCATCCAGCACACTGACTATTCTTGGATCATATGCTAATGCTGAGTCTGGAGATTAATTAGGAGCAGCTCCCAAATTAAAGTGTTCCATGATTATAAGGAGATGGAATGGGTGATGAACAGACTAAAACAATAGCTGTCCACTGTGGTCCACTCCTTAGCTGCCCAGTGCCAACACATACTCTTCTTTCCCAGGCATGCAATATCAAAAATATCTTCCTAACGTAATGTTGTTATTACACATAAAACCATACCCACCCTCTTCCCAGAGAGAGACAACCCAAAGCTCTGTTCAATTATTGCAACCAGCCTCAAGTCAAGAATGTTTTGCTAGGTCAGCAAATTCTCTCAACTTTCAAAATATACCCAAGATTCTTAACACTCTTTTTTTTTTTTTTTTTTTGATACCGGGGATTGAACTCAGGACCTTGCACTTGCAAAGCAGGCGGTGGAACCACTGAGTTAAATCCCCAGCCCTTTTACCATTTTAGCTGCTCTCACTTTATCCAAGTAATCATCTTCTTTCACAAGTATTATTTCAATGAACTTCCAACTGTTACCCATTTCTACTCTTGTCCCCCAACAATCTATTCTCAAACAGCAATGAGAATTCAAAACGCACTCATGCCTCCTGTGGTATCCTGCATAGCTGTCATTATGACACTTTTACTGAATCTGTCCCTCACTTCTTTCTGACCTCATGTTCCCTCCACCCTGCCATTTGCTCATATTGCTTCACCCACAGATCCACCTTGCTCTTCATTAAACTCACCAAGCATGCTCTTGCCTTAGTACAGACACTCTTGGTACTTCCTTTTCCCTTAGCCAGAATATGCACATAACTCATTTCTGCACTTTCCTTGGTTCTTCCATGAGCAATCTGTCTAATTACTAGCCATAGCGCTTATCCCCCTATGAAATAACATATACACATTAGCTTATTGTCTGTCTTTCCCACTAGACTATAAACTCTCTCATGCCAAGGTCCTATTTCCTCACTAACATATCCCCACAAGCTAGCACATTGTCAAAGTAAATTCACAGATATCTGTCAAATTAATGGAATGTTTTCTTCTTGATCAATCCAGCAGTAACTCCTTAAATCCAGTACCCAAAGGCTATTTGATCTGTATACAATGATATAGAATAAACATGTTAGCTTCCATGCTTTTTTAAAAAAAATATCCTATTAAAAAAGAGAAACCGCATCTATAAATATCCATTCATAGTGTACCCTGAAGTATGATTCTGTGCCCTAAAAGTAGAAGGTTTTCTTAGTCCTGCTGTATGGGAGAAATTCTCATCTACTGTTCTACTTCAACATGATACTGGAGCAGTATGAAGATTGCTGCTTGGAAATGGACAGTTTACTGAACTTTCTTTTAGCACCAGTGGATCCTGGACATTAATTTCAGGTTAGAGAAATAACGGGCCATTACTTGCCTGGACTGAAGTTTCTCCAGCAATACAACTCCCTTAAAACCCCAGTAGGATTTCTATCTTTTGCATTTTACCATCTTCTTAGATCTTGTATGGGCTTTCAATCTACAGGATACAGGCGATCTGGGGAAGGAAAGAGAGGGGAGTGGGGATGATCGAGATGTGATATGCATATGTACAAATCCCCCAAGGTGAATATAAGTATATATCATAAACATAGGGAAAAAAATTTTAAGTGCTGCAAATGTAGCCAGTGTGAATGCCCTGGCTTTAATCCCCAGTACAAAAAAAAAAAAAAAAAGAAATTTCAAAATTTATATCTGGGAATAGGAAACTCTCAGTGTCCTACACCCTACCTCAATTTGGCCAAGCACATTTTAGGATCTGTTAATAGTAACACCCATCTCTAGCTACCAATTTCTGTAACAGTCAGAGTTACAAGCAATGGAAACCAATTCCAATACAAAAGGAATTTACTGGAAGGCTACGGGGTAGCTTGCAGAATGAGAGAAAATGCTGAGCAACCAGGGAGGACCACAGCCAAGGCTGGGTAGCTTTCTGGGCAGTAGGCAGCAATCATCTTTTACCTATGAGTGTCATCAGGATTCAAATTCCAGGAAAAGAGCATCTGATTGGCCTAGTTCCAAAGGAGGAAGGGAGGGCTATTTTTATTCATAGCTCCAATAAGATCACATAAAATTACCTCTCTCCATATGCCTTCAGAAAAAGAAAAAGTCAATGGCTGGGGATTTAACTCAGTGGCGCTATGCCTGCTTGCAAGCACAAGGTCCTGAGTTCGATACCCGGTACCAAAAAAAAAGAAAGAAAGAAAAAGAAAAAAGTCAAGACTCTTCTCAAAAAGAAGAAAGAGACTGAGTAGGCAAAAATTCCCCTGGCGTTACAAGTTACAGATTGGATACCTGCTTCTTAAAAATCCCTCTGACCATAGTGACAAATAATAAAGAGGCTGAATTTAGGGCCAGGGAAATTAGGTAGGAGATCGTGCCCAGTGAGGACCTGAGCTGTGGATTTCTTAGTCATTAGGCAACTTGACTAAAAATCACTATACCTGTTCAGAAGGCATGCTCAGAAGGTGGGCACTCTCATCTTGTTCTAGGGTGAGACAGCCAGGTCCTTCTCTTCCAGATACATCCTCCCTCAGCCCCAAGTATCACTATGGACTCCAGAAGTTTGCTTACTCATAATTCCCTAAAGTGGAGACATATTTGAAATATGTACTCCCAAAGAGTTCCAGCTGAGTCATCACCCAAATTGGTTCAGGTGGAAAAAGGCAGGATTTGACTGTGGGCAACAAATATGTATCACAAAAGTTCACATCTATTGTTGACCTTTTAAAACAGTTCTGACAATAGAAGAGGCAACGACACATGTTGGTCAATACAATTCACTGTACAGAGATAGCACATTGTGAAAGGCTATGCATAAGGAAGACTCATTTGTTCCCTGAACAGAACTAAATTAAATGGTTATTAGAAATGTGGCTGCTCCTGCTTCCTGCTTACAGATTTAATTGCATTAGAAAGCAACACAAGGTGTGTGTATGTGTGTGTGCCTACTGCATCATGGTGTTTCTTGTAGTCAGAACAGGAAGCCCCAGAGCCACTTGGAAGTTGAAGATGCCTGAAAATGATCCACATAGAAACACTCAGCGTACTGGCTTAGCTCTGCACCAAGCTCTGGATGACAGGGAGGAATGACCTAGTTTGATCCCAGGCTTTCTGTAGCTTACGTCACAATTTCTTTGACCAACTTCCCCTGACTACAATTGGAGTAAAGGTCCCTGCCCTCCCAAACCTGCCAAAGAGGTTTAAAAAGGATAAAACTGCTTTCTAAGTATTAAAAGAGAAAAAGAGCTTCATGAGCTTCATGTGTCAGTTACTTTTTCTCTTGTTTCTGAGTCAAAATACCTGACACCCAAAGTTAGAGAGGAAAGGTTTATTTGGCTCACAGTTTGTAGAGGTTTCAGTCCATAGTCGGCTGGCTCCAAGGCAGGGTGGCAGAGGGCCAACAGTTCCTGGTGGCAAAAGCAGTAAAAGCAACAAGGGACCTTAAGAGTGCAGGTAGAATTCACGCCCTTAATCCTAGTGCCCTTGGACCTAGCGCCACCGTGAACCAACCAGGCACTCTAGATTCAGCCACCTCCAAAATAGCCCCACCTCATTCATATGAGGCTTTGGGAGACATCTAAATACAAGCCATAACAGGTGGTTAGAACCAGACCACTCTGGTTCAGCGGATGTGGGGTGTGCAAGTGGGTGCTTAGCTCCCAGAGCAGCCTCCTAATGGAGTAGAAGGCAGCCTCTGAAACACCAGGAGGCCCCCACTATGGAAGAAGAAGGAAGGCTTGAGCCCTGTCTACAGCATTCCTACTTCCAAAAATAATCTCCTTCCTTCTCCTTCTTTCTCAGGCCATCCTTAAATGTCAGCACCTCCTAGAGTTCAAAGTCACCCCTCCTCCTTGTCTCTCCTCTGTTTCTCACACTTCCTGGCTACATCTCCTTAAATGTCACTCCAACTCACCCCCCCCCATACCCTCCCCAGCTTCCAGTACCCCCTGCCCCTTCCCAGAGAGCCACTCACCTCTTGGTCCACCCAGTTCAGGCCCTCAGAGGCAACAATGCTCATTGCCTTTCCACACACTCCATCCCTTGCCAGTTCTGTGGTCTCTACCTCAATCCATCCTCTCATCATCTACATTGTCACAGCTCTGGTTCAGGATCTTGTCTTCCCTCTGGACCATGGCAGTGGCTTCCTCAAACTCCATGAAATATTAATTTTCCTGATTAGAAATGCACTGAACTTTACAACCTACCCTGCAGCCCCATGACATAGGTGCCATTACTCCCGTCACTCTGCCCAGCATCCCATGATGGCAGAAAAGGTTTGCCCATGCCATCCTAGACCAGGCTGGGAGAGCAGCAGATGCCTGAGAAAGAAAAGGAAGGGGAAGCAGGATTCCATTAGGGCAGTGCAGGTAGCTGCAGGAAAGTCTCAAAACAAAGACTCCCCAGCAGAGGAGCCAAGTTGGGCAGGAATGGCAGAACTTGTACCATCCATCACCTTTAGCTATTGGTGGGAGAAGTACAGGAAGAACAGAAGACTGTTGTGCTGAAAACATAGCTGATCAGAGCAATCTTACAAACACTCGTTGTGCATATATGTGAAAATTTCTACAGTGTACATTTTTCTAGGATATCTGCTTCCCATTTGGGGTTGTATATAATAAAGTGATGAAACTAAATTATTTTAAACTAAATTGGGAAGTTCCTGCATACACATGTCATTATCTATACTAGAGTCCAACATTTTAATTTTTATTAATAGGACATATAGTCATATATTCCTAGTTCTTTTTTCATATCAATTTAGGCTTTTTATTTTGCGCTTACTGAAATAGCTCCTTTAGATTTTGATATAGATTATAGATCACTTCTATTTACATCTGAAAAAAGCATGTAAACAAAATCAATAAGGTATTTCTAAAAGTTCTTCACAGCCTGACTCTTCTGAATAAACTTTTTTAAAGTTTTCATTTTTAGAAAATTATATATACACATGCAATTTTAAGAAACAATTTAAACAAATCCCATATGTTTCATCCATGTCCCCAGTGAAAACCTCTTTTGTAGTTATTGCACAATGTCGCAACTAGAAAGTAGGTTGTGTTGACACAACCCACTGACCTTATTTTACCCATTTTTAGTGCACTCATTTGCATGTGTGCCTGCCTGTGTGGAGTTTGTTCTGCTTGATTTTATCATGTGTAGATTCGTGACCACCACAGGAAGATACAGAACAGCCTCATCTGCAGGGTCTCTCATGCTGCCCACTTATAGCCAGCCGCACACCCTCCCTACTCCACCCCAACCTCTGGCAGCTTCTATTCTGTTCTCCAGCTCTGTAATTTTACCATAACACTGATGTTATATAAATAGAATCATGCAGTAGGTATGCTTTGAGGTTGGCTTTTTTTCCTTCCCCACCCAGCATAATTCTCTTAAGGTCCCTCCAAGTTGTATGCATTGATAGTTCATTGTTTTCTCATTACTGAATAAAACTTTATGGAACAGATGTTATGTAACCATTTAACCAATGAAGGACATCAGGTTGTTTCCAGTCTGAATTAGTATTTACTAAAGAAACTGATAGAACACAAGATATATAGATATAGATATAGATATAGATATATAATAATTTACAAGATTAGCTTACAATAGCCACCCACAGGGTTGGGTGAGGATGAGTTCAGAGGATCTATCCACACACTGGAGACTGAAGGATTCAGTCAAAGTTCTGGAGCTCTTGTAGTGTCCTGCGGGGGTCTGTACTGGGAGGCCGATGGGTCTGCTCTGGAAGACTGAAGATGAGTCTACGCAGAAGGCAAAGACTTGGAGCTCCTCCAAAGGAACAAAAGAAAACTGTGACCTTCCTCATTTCCTCTTTATATCAGTCAGGGGAGGGGCACCCCTAGGGTGAATCTCCCATGCCCTAAGGTGTGGAATTGCTGAGCCTACTTAGCTAAGCTTCTCTTAGCCAAACTTCTCAAGTTGATACAAGCACTCAACCATCACAATCCACCCCTTGTCAGCTTGGCAATCAGATACATTTCTTTAAACCAGTCTCCAGATACAAAGATGAGTTCACAATTATGCCTAACATGTTATAACTATCCTGTGTACAAATGGAAACACATTGATTCCTTCTCCAGAATGGAAGGCAAGTTTCTTTGGGTAATGCTTACTTTTATACTTACTTTTATACTTGAACATTATACCAGGTTTAGTAATCCTTATGAACGAATATTAGAAGAGAAATAGTAAATTACAGTTCTTGTTTCTGTAGCTGATCACAGGGTCATAGCTGGTATTTAGAACTACCTTTTTCTACTGCCCATTCTGTATTTCCTTGGCCTTCTTCAAGCACCTCAGCAGGTCTTGGTTCTTTCCCTGGTGAGTGACCCATACCTTCATTCCTGAAGGATCTGGACCATTTGTCATTTTTTTCTGTATTAGGTTGTTGTAGTTTTTCATTGACTTTAATAACAAGGAATGGTAATACTAAGAGGCACCCTAAGAAATCTCCTGCACTCGAAGTATATTCTCCCTTTCCTCCGTTGTGGAGTAAAAGTCCAATTTCACCTTGATAATCTGGGTCAATCACCTCTGACAACACTGTGACTCCCTTTTTAGCTTGTTTCCTCAGAGGCAATGAGGAGACCAAAATGACCAGGGGGAAGTCTTAGTTTTCAGTTCGATGGTATCATTGTTGTGCTTCCTGGTACAAGCCTTCCCCCTTCTGGAACTAAGACTTCTAAGCCAGCAGAACATAAGGTTGTGGGAACAGGAAGCAAAAATTTTGCTAGTGGATCACTGGGGGTAATGGTAAGTGGTACCATTCCCATTTCCACCCCTTGGTTCCTGGACCCATGAATCCTGGCTATGGGAGACATAGTACCATATAGTGGACACTAATTCAAACTATATATAGCCTTTTGAAGAACCTTGCCCCAGCCCTGCAAGCTATTGCCACCTAACTGGTGCTGTAACTGTGTCTTCAAAAGACCATTCCACCTTTCTATCAATCCAGCCGCTTCTGGATGGTGAGGAACATGGTAAGACCAGGGAATTCCATGAGCATGAGCCCATTGCCTCACTTCTTTGGCCATAAAATCTGTTCCTTACTTGAAGCAATGCCATGTGGAATTCCACGATGGTGGATAAGGCATTCCATGAGTCCACCGATGGTAGTTTTGGCAGAAGCATTACATGGAGAGAAGGCAAATCCATATCCAGGATACATGTCTATGCCAGTGAGGACAAAGATCAGTCCCTTCCATGATAGACGTGGTCCGATATAATCAACCTGCCACAAGGTCACAGGTTGATCAACCCGGGGAGTGGGGCCATATAGAGGACTCAGTGTTGGTCTTTGCTGCTGGCATATTGGCCATTCAGCAGTGGCTGTAGCCAGATTAGCCTTGGTGAGTGGGACTCCATGTTGCTGAGCCCATGCATAACCTCCATGCCTGCCACCATGGCCACTCTGTTCATGAGCCCATTGGGCAATGACAGCGGTGGCTGAAGAAGGAGGTTGGCCACTATCCACAGAATAAGTCTTCTTATCTACTTGATTGTTAAAGTCTTCTTCTGCTGAGGTCACCTTTTGGTGAGCATTCACATGGGAAACAAATGTTTTTATATCCTTTACCCATATGAAAAGGTCTATCCACAAGCCTCTACCCCAAATATCCTTCTCACCAATTTCCAGTTATGTCCCTCCCAAGTTCCTGACCATCCAGCCAGATCATTGGCTACAGCACATAAATCAGTATATAGGCACACATCTGGCCATTTCTCCTTCCAGGCAAAAAGTACAACCAGGTGCACTGCCGGAAGTTCTGGCCATTGTGATGATTTCCCTTCACCACTGTCCTTCAGGGATATCCCAGAAAGGGGCTGTAATGCTGCAACTGTCCACTTCCAAGTAGTGCCTGCATAATGTGCAGAACCATCTGTAAACCAGGCCTTAGCCTTCTCTTCCTCCGACAGCTGGTCATACGGTATACCCCATGAGGCCATAGGTGCATGCTGGGAAACAGAAGGTAATATAGCAGGTATAGGAGCCATAGGCATCTGGGCAACTTCCTCATGTAATTTACTTATACCCTGTGGACCTGCTCTGGCTCAATCACATATATACCATTTCCATTTAATGATGGACTGCTGCTGTGCACATCCAACCTTGCGACTTGGTGGATCAGATAATACTCAGGTCATGATAGGCAACTCAGGTCACATAGTGACCTGGTGTCCCATGGCCAAGTGTTCAGTTTTCACTAGGGCCCAGTAACAAGCCAAGAGTTGGTTTTCAAAGGGAGAGTAGTTGTCTGCAGATGATGGCAGGGCCTTGCACCAAAATCCTAAAGGCCTCCACTGTGATTCACCTATGGGGGTGTGCCAGAGACTCCCAACAGCATCTCTACCTGCCACCGACACTTCAAGTACCATGGATCTGCTGGATCATATGGTCCCAGTGGCAGAGCAGCTTGAACCGCAGCCTGGACTTGTTGCAAAGCTTTTTCTTGTTCTGGGACCCACTCAAAACTAGCAGCTTTCCGAGTTACTCGGTAAATGGGCTGATGTAAGACAATTAAATGAGGAATATTTGTTGCCTCCAAAATCCAAATAGGCCCACTAGGCATTGTGCCTCATCTTTGGTGGTAGGGGGACCCAGATGCAACAACTTATCTTTCACCTTAGAAGGGATATCTCTACATGCTCCACACCACTGGACTCCTAGAAATTTCACTGAGGTAGAAGAACCTTAAATTTTCATTGGATTTGTTTTCCATTCTCTAGCTCTCATATGTTTTACTAACAAATCCAGAGTAGTCACTACCTCTTGCTCACTTGGTCCAATCAGCATAACATCAACAATGTAGTGGACCAGCGTGATATACCTCGTGGTAGAGAAAGGCAATCAAGATCCCCATGAACTAAGTTGTGACACAGGGCTGGAGAGTTAATATAACCCTGAGGTAGGACAGTGAAGGTGTATTGCTGGCCTTTCCAGCTAAAAGCAAACTTTTTTTGATGGCCCTTATGGATAGGTATGGAGAAGAAGGCATTTCCAAAATCAATAGCTGCATACCAAGTACCAGGAGATGTGTTAATTTGCCCAAGCAAGGAAACCACATCTGGTACTGCAGCCATAATTGGAGTCACCACTTGATTTAGTTTATGATAATCCACTGTCATTCCCCAAGACCCATCTGTCTTCTGCACAGGACAAATGAGAAAATTAAATGGAGATGTGGTGGGGACCACCACCACTGCATCCTGCAAGTCCGTGATGGTGGCACTAATCTCTGCAATCCCTCCAGGAATGCGATACTGCTTTTGGTTTACCATTTTAACAGGCAAAGCCAACTCCAATGGCTTTTATTTAGCCTTCCCAACCATAATTGCCCTTACATTACAGGTTAGGGAACCAATGTGAAGATTCTGCCAAGTATTAAGTATATCTATCCCAATTATGCATTCCAGAAAGGGGAAATGACTACCAGATGGATTCAAGGAACTATCAGACCCATTGTGAATCAGACTTTTGCTAAAACCCTATTGATCACCTGACCTCCATAGGCCCCTACTCTTCCTGGGGTGCCACAATGATGTTTTGGATCCCCTAGAATCAGTGTTAGTTCAGAACCAGTGTCCAGTAGTCCTTGAAATGTCTGATCATTTCCCTTCCCCAATTGTACAGTCACTTGAGCAAAAGGCCTTAGGTCCCTCTGGGAAGGATGGGAGAAAGATTGACTATATAAATTTTTGGTGCATCAGGGTCCTTCCTCAAGGAGACCTGGCCTCCCCTTCATTCAAGGGGTTCTGGATCTATAAACTGGCTCAAATCCGGGAATGGGTGAGGGGTCGAGATTCCCTGTTTTCACAATTTGAAGTAGGTTTCCATTCATTTGCCCTTAGATTTTTTTGATTATATAAATCTAGCAGGGCCGGGGATTTAGCTCAATTGTTCCACCATCTGCATCAAAAGCACAAGGTCCCAAGTTCCATCCTCAGTACAAAATAAATAAATAAATCTAGTAAAAATTTTGTAGGCTTCCTATCTATTTCACTTCTGGGAACACCATGGCTGATCAACCAATGCCATAGGTTTATACATGTCAGGTTATTCTGGTCATTTTTCCGCTGTCCAGTATAGTAAGTATGTGCATTCTGCCTTTGGCAATTAGGAGCTGCCACTTGGCCTCTGCCACTCTGGGATCCAATCAAGCCCATTGCCCTTAAATTTCCCAGTTGTGTAACTTCAGTCCCCACTGTTAAGGTCAGGCATACTGAGAAGAGAAATGGCAGGGCTCTTCAGGGATGCTGGTACTCCCCTCACAAATCTGTTCCTTAAGGTGTTAGTGAAGGGTACATTTTCTGGGTCATCCCATTGTGGAGGATTAGGTTTAATATGGCAGATCCACTCCAGCATTCCCATTTCCCTAAGCCTCTGAATCCCTTCATCAACAGTAAACCATGGAATATCTAGCATCTCTAACTCATTCACAGTGGGACATCTTTTGTTCCACACTTCTGCCAACCAGCCAAATAAACTATTAGCACCTTTCTTTACTCCACAAGCTGCAACATTAAATTCAGAATCCCTGCTTAATGGACCCATATTAATAAACTCAGCCTGATCCAGGTGTATATTTTGGCCACCATTATTCCACACCCGTAAGATCCATTCCCACACTTGCTTATCAGCCCTCTGCTTCTAAGAGTTAGAAAATTCAAGAAGTTCTTTAGGAGAATAGCAAACCTCCTCATGGGTCACACTATGTACCTCACCCTTAGGAGCCTTCTGTGATTTGAGCCTGGTTATAGGCTTAGAAGCAAAAGTGGGTGGTGAGAGTGGATCCTGAGGAGTGTCAATGTCAGCATTGTCATACTTGGTCAACAGATGACTAGTTTCATTGGGTATAGGAGGGACCAACACCACAGAGGGTGGGGGTGGGGATCCCTCTGCTGCTTTGGGTGGGGAAGTCTCTTCTTCTGGCAAAAATAATCTCATTAGCATCTAGAAACTCAACATCCTCAGTCAAGATCCTCTCAAACATATCTGCCCCAGTTTATGGGATCCCATTCTTTTTCAATCAATGCCCTCACCTTTGCTTCAGATACCCTTTGAGGCTGGGCATTAAGCTTACATTGCAGTTCAGCCAATCAAATTATAAGGACCTGTGTTTGGATTTCTGCAATTTCAGCCCTATGGCTAAAAGAGGGGAGATTTTCCTTCAGGACACACTGAGAAGCTTTTAAATTTCTTATGTGTGTCTAGAGCTGGGAGTTTGAATCTTTGAGCTTACTTTCCTATGCTACTTTTTCCATAAATCCTAAGACCAACCAGCCAGTATCATTATGTTTCCCACTCTTCCAGAAATATTCAAAATGTTCATATACAATGTTGCTAAATTCTTGACATCTTACAACTGGTGAATTAGGATAATCAAATGAATCGACCTTGCATGTTACTTGAAACACTTCACACCAAGGATTATCAATATTCCCCATAGGGGTTGAAGAAGAGACCATGGTGGCCTTAGGTCTCACTACATTAGAGAGGCAACTCCAGCAACCCCTAAGCCATTAAAGAATTCCATTTTAACAATTTTGTTTCTCTAGAGCCACTCCTGGTATCAAAATCTGTATTGGTATTTACTAGAGAAACTGATAGAACACAAGATATATAGATATATATATAAGAATTTATGGGCTGGGGATTTAGCTCAGTGGTGCCATCACCTGCCTCGAAAGCACAAGATCCTGAGTTTGATCCCTGGTACAAAAAAAAAAAGAATTTACAAGATTAGCTTACAATAGCCACCCACAGGATTGGGTGAGGAGAAGTCCAGTGAGTCTGTCTGCACACTGGAGACTAAAAGATTCAATCAAAGTTCTGGAGCTCACTGTAGTGTACTGTGGGGTCCTGTATTAGGAGGCCACTGGGTCTGTGCTGGAAGGCTGAGGGGTCTGCACTGGAAGGCTGAAGATGAGTCTATGCTGTAAGGCAAAGACTGGAGCTCCTCCAAAGAAACAGAAGAAAACTTCTACCTTCCTCAATTCCCCTTTATATCAGTCAGGGGAGGAGCACCCCTAGGGTGAATCTTCCATGCTATAAGGTTTGGAATTGCTAAGCCTATTTAGCTAAGCTTCTCTTAGCCAAACTTCTCAAATTGACACAATCTCTCAACCATCCTACAGTCTTATCTGTTAAGAATAGAACATGAGGCCACCATCCCTCCCACCACTCAGAGCCCAGAGGGAGGGGCTTCTGAGCCACCATCCCACTGCTCCTGGTCCAGAGGAAAGGGTTTCCTGGCCACCATCCCTCTGGCTGCTCCCAGCCCACAGGAAAGGGATTTGGGGTCACCATCACTACCGATGCTCCTGGCCCCTGTCCCACCTCACCCAGCTCAGAGGAGGTAATTTGTGCAGGTGCTAACAGCCCCCCGCCCCAGTCAAAATGAGAAAACACATAAATAAGTCTCAAAACCAGACTTCCAGATCACCTACAGCAACCTCAAAGGGAAATGAGATGGAACACTCTGATACTCAAAT